>JANEMJ010066396.1:0-40941 GCA_024361745.1 Cacatua alba | reverse complement strand
GGGTTGGACCGAGCCGTGGGTGAGATGGTTTAGGGTGAGGTGTCCCTGCCCAGTGCAGGAGGGGTGGAACTTGATGATCTTAAGGTCCTTTCCAACGCTAACTATTCTATAATTCTATGATTCTAAGAGAAAGAATAATGTGTGGTTCTTGAGAAACTGATGACCACTATTTATGCTTGTGTGGATTACTTCTACATGAAATAAATTGGTGGTTTCAATTTAGCTCAAAGTCAGTGTGATTTATCTATGAAAAAACCACAAGTAGAATACTTATTGGTAACTCTAAGGTCAAAAAGATTGAGGATTCAAACCACTACCTAACCAACAGTTGACTGGCTCTTTACACTGCTGTTCATTGCACTGCACCTTGATACACTGAGACAAAAGTGGATGATAAAGGTCTTTATATCACCTCTTACAACTGAAAATCTCTTCAGGTGAAACTACAAAAGGGTCAATTATATGAAATGACAGCAATATCTAGGGGACACATTCTTTCAGCAGCTGCAGCACTAAGCAAATTATATGCAATTGAAAAAAAGCACTCTTTTTTACTCTACATAGTTCTAAATGCTAAGTGACAGCATGCTAGAAACAAAAAAAAAAAGGAAAAAAGTGAGATAGAATCTCTCTTTAAAAGCAATAAAATTTCTCTTGCATTTTCTCTTCTTTCAAAGGCAGCGTATTGTGTTGCAAAGGACAATCCTTTGCACCTCAGAAGGGGACTTCAGTCTGGTGGGAAGACTCTTAGTCATACAAAGCTACATTTTACTAAAATCCCAAAGGTAGATGTCATTCAGCTTTCAAATTGGCACTATGACTCAATGTACTAAATTTTTCCCAATTTTATGCTTTGATTCAAAACCTGTGAATTGTATAAGCTCAAACCCATGCTGAGAATAAATATACACTGAGACTTTCTGGTAATGATTTGCACAGGTAGCAGGGCAATTCTCTGTTATGAAGTGAACAAGCTATGAGGAGAGAAGCAGCCTCTGGTTGAGGAAGAGTGGTACAGTTAATTATTGATGCCATTCAAAGAAAATAAGTGTAAATTTCTGACAATAATCAGAAGAAAATCAGAGAGAGTTTATTGTGATCAGTTCATTTTTTTCACCATAAAGAATAGTGACAAAGTAATACTAATGAAGACCATCAGGATATCAAAGAAACAAAGCAATGCTTGAAAGAAATTTTAGAAGTAACCCTGATTACAATGCCTAGAATATGATTGGCGGAGCCCAGTTAGTAACTTTTCCCTTTCACAAAATAAAAAAAAAAAATTGTCAAGATTTACATAAAGAACCTACATTGTTACAGACATTTCTATTCAATTATTCATATATCTTGTTTCTAGTAAGTCTAATCTTATTTTTTTCTTCTGTCTGAATGTCACAAATCTTATCCCAGTTCTTATACTGATGTTAATATTATGAGAGGAAGGGGTTGCTGAGATGTTTAACCCATTACATACTTAGTAATACAATTAACACAGCTGCCTGCCTCATCTGTGAAAGGCTGATTAGAATCATAGAATCATAGAACAGTTTGAGTTGGAAGGGACCTGAAAGATCATCTGGTTCCAACTCCCCTGCCATAGGAAGGGACACCTTCCACTAGACCAGGTTGCACAAAGCCCCATCCAATCTGGCCTTGAACACTTCCAGGGATGGGGCATCCATGGGTTGTTGAGGCCACCACTTCCAGTGCCTGACAAATCTTGTAGTGAGGAACGTCTTACTATTAACTAATCTAAACCTACTCTCTTTCAGTTTAAAGCCATTACCCCTTGTCTTATCCCTACAGACCCTAGTAAAAAGTCCCTCTCCAGGTTTCTGGTAGGCCCCCTTTAGGTACTGGAAGGCTGCTGTAAGGTCTCCCCTGAGCCTCCTCTTCTGTAAGCTGAACAACTGCACCTCTCAGTCTGTCTTCATAGGAGAGGTGCACCAGCTCTCTAATAATTTTTGTGGCCCTCCTCTGGACTTGTTCCAACAGGTTCATGTCCTTTATATGTTGGGGGCCCCAAAGCTGAATGCAGTACTCCAGGTGGGGTCTAATGAGAGTGGAGCAGAGAGAAAGAATCACCTCCCTTGATCTGCTGGTCACGCTTCTTCTGATATAGCCCAGGTTACAGTTCATTTTCTGGACTGCAAATGCACATTGCTGGGTCATGTTGAGTTTCTTGTCAACCAGCACACCCAAGTCCTTCTCCTCAGGGCTGCTTTTAACATATTCCCCACCCAGCCTGGATTTGTGCTTGGGATTGCCCAGACCCAGGTGCAGGACCTTGCACTTGGCCTTGAGAAACTTCATGAGGTGCACATGAGTACACCTCAGTCCTGTAAAGGTCCCTCTGGATGGCATCCCTTCCCTCCAGCGTTTTGATTGCACCACACAGCTTGGCATTGTCAGCAAACTTGCTGAGGGTGCATTCAATCCCATTGATCGTGTCACCGACAAAAATATTGAACTATGCCAGTCCCAATACCAACCCCTTAGGGACACCATTCATCACTCACTGGTTTCCACTTGGACATTAAGCTGTTGACCACAACTCTTTGAGTGTGACTATCCAGCCAATTCCTTATCCGCCAAGTCGTCCATCTGTGAAGTCAATGTCTCTCCAGTTTAGAGACAAGGATGTTGTGCAGGACAGTATGAAAAGGTTTGCACAAGTCCAGGTAGATGACATCAGTTGTTCTCCCTTTACCCAACAAGCTGTAACCCTGTTGTGGAAAGCCACCAAATGTGTCAGGCATGATTTGCCCTTAGCGAATTCATGCTGGCTGTCACAAATCACTCCCTTATTTTCCATGTACCTTAGCATAGTTTCTAGGAGGATCTGCTCCAAGATCTTGCCACGCATAGAGGTGAGACTATCTGGCCTGCAGTTCCCAGGGTTTTTCTTTTTTTCTCTAAGATGTCATACCTTAATATATTCCCTAAGCTATTCATACCCTAAGATATCTTTACTAATGTTTATTGATCCCATTGTCCTCGATTATCTCCATATTGAGAAGTGACACCTTCCCTGTTGTGCTTCTAATAGGTAAACATGACTATTTTTAAAAATAAACAATATAGTCTTCAATCTCTATGATTCTTTAATTCTACAAAAGCCAAGCCTAAAGGGAAAAAAGAAGTCAACAAAATAATGCTGTCTTTGCAGTAATCTGGATAGCGAACATGTCCCACTCGTATTAATGAATAAGATAAAAAAATCATTTTTCTACAAGAGAATGCCAAACTAAACTCAAAGGTTTGAAATCTTGGCTTGTTATACCATCCCCCACTAATCCTGACATAGCCAGCACTTGATTTGTATCAGTGAGTATTACTATATAATGTAATTAGTAATGGTAATATTACCACAAATAGTATAAACAGCCCTGCCCTACTGCCTTTAGATTGTTTATGTAAGCATGTTAATAACATACCATCAAACATCAATACAAATCCTTGACAGCTTCTTGAAAAAAAGATTATGCATGTCTAAGCAACTTTTTCATACACAGGTTTTCTTTAGAAAACATGTTGTCACTATTCCATTAGCTCAAAGGGAGTGTGTGCATAAAAGAACCTCTGCTAAAGAA
The DNA here is from genome assembly GCA_024361745.1 of Cacatua alba. NCBI lineage: Eukaryota > Metazoa > Chordata > Aves > Psittaciformes > Cacatuidae > Cacatua > Cacatua alba. The sequence goes on along the minus strand of JANEMJ010066396.1, from coordinate 37,348 downwards.
GTCTGACTGCTAGCCAGGAAAGCATATATTCAATAGTCTGTATTTACTGCTGGCTAGGCTAGGGTTGTAGGTACCACAGCATCAAATGAATTTTTTCTTTAAAAGATTTCTAACAGTGCAGTGAATGCTTTTTATTTGCAAAGGAGGAACCCTCTGAATGGCACAAAACCTCACTCTGACAGCATTTCAACAGGGACTGTTGGAATGAAAACAGAGCAGATTAATAAATATATAGGGGAGACATGGTAGGTGTGATCCAAAGTCTCTGAAGTCCACCAGTAATTAGAAAAGAACACACATACGCCAAAAAACCCCATGTAAACCAAATCCAAAATGAAATTAAAGTATTTTTGCTGCATATCCTACCATAATTTGAGGGTACCCAACTCCCTACATCAAATGCTACATTTTTGGTGAAGGTAGAAACACGGTCTGTAACTTAATTTTCCAATTTGCATTATGCTAATTTGCCCTCTGGAAATGCCACTCCTTTTCATATAGATGGAGTCCAGCATAGGTGTTCAGACTTCAGTGTCTATCATTTTCTGTTGAGAAGTTCAGCAAGAGGAATCTTATCATCACTTTTCAAAGATATTTTCCATACCATCAGTCAGTTGGCTGATTTGATTCACTTTCCATTTTGCATGGAACTATTAGCTTAATAAGACAACAGGTATCCTTAACACTATGATAGAGAATCATAGAATCATAGAATAGTTAGGATTGGAATGGACCTTAAAATCATCTAGTTCCAATCCCCCTGCCATGGGCAGGGACGCCTCACCCTAGACCATGTTGGATAATACATATGAGGTTAGATAAAAGTCTGTTTCATCAGATTAAATTATGTAGAGATGGAAACCAGATTTTTTTCTAATCTTCTATTTTAGAAACAGTGGAACCATTTAAACTTGGTGTTCTTGAAATGTTTTTATGTCTATAGTCAACCTTTTTCATGGAATATTTCAGTCCAAATTTTTACAGTTTGGTTACTGCAAGCAAAGATATAATGAAAGTGTGGGTTTGGGGTTTTTTAGGAGGCGGTGTTGGACAGTTGTTTTAGTGGTGGATTCTGGGCTTTTCTTTGAAAGCACACACAATCTTAGCTATGGATATTATTAATGGAAGTTTACATTCATGGGTATACTCCACACAGTTTCTCTGAAGGAAATTTCATGTTACATGACTGTATTAAGTATTTTATATGTTCTCACTTATCAATAACTTCACAATCATTTTACTGAAGTCATAATCTTGAGAAACAAAACTTACAACTTCTGAGTTTTAAATTTTATGTCTTGCTTGGTAAACCAAGGAAATGGAAAAGAAGGGTGAGCCATCCTAAACAGAATCCTTCCTTTGACTCTTAAATAACATTCTCTTACCCTTACATAGACGGATCAATCATCTGTTTCCACTTCGGGGCTGAGTTGAAATTTTACTGCTGCTTGTCCTGTTTTGATTTCATTTAACATTTTTACATTTTAAATGGCTGATGCTTAACAGCTAGTAATACTATGCTAAAATGATTAACAATTTTAATCCTTGAATTCAGGGCCACCATTAAGTCATCCCTCCTATAGTGAGGTATTCCACTTAGAAAGGAGAAAAAAAAATCCTTCAAGATCCCCACTATCTGAGGATTGCTTAGACTGTGAAAATCAGACATCTATTACATCTTTCATATCTATGGTATGAAGATACCACATGAAAATACAGAGACACAATGTATGAGTCTTCATTTCCCTTCCTTTGCTTAAGACAATCATGTAGAACTAGGACTGACCGGGATGATACTATTCTGTGACTCAGTTTCAGTTTAAGCAGCCAAGAAGAGCCTCTTCATTACTCTTAAACTACCGACAAAATGTAAAAATCATTCACTCAATTAGTCTATTATATTAACAACTTGAAAAAAATACCAGTTGTGCAAATTTTATATTACATTGACATTTAGTGTCCTATTGCAAATCCAATATTCCCTGATGTGATACAGAATCCTCTGATGTAATATAGCAGCTGATAACACAGCAACATATTCGAAGCTTTTATTAACTCTGAAATTCAGCATAACTTTTTTATTATTTTCATAAAATTCAATATTATCTTAAGAAAATATTAGCACTCCAATGAATTTAGAATCCATTGTACCATGATAATCACTTCTGTCAGATTTTGCAAAGGTAGATTGCAGTTAGTGTTATGACACAGCTCCTATGTTTCCTTGCACAGAATCTTCTAAGTTCTGAATTTAGGAAAATAAAGCATTTTTTTTAATCTTTAACTTAAAATACAAACGTGCTAAAAGAAAATAATTTGATGAGGTCTGAAAGAAACTCTGAAAATCATGTTAGATGTTAAAGACATGGAAGAGAAATGTGTAGATTAACTTTTTTAATTGCATAAATTTCGTCTAGCATGTTTTGCTAAAAAGCATTTGCAGCAGTTCTTCCAGTTAATTATATGGATAATTCAACTAATTGTTTTACTCCCAAAAAATTCTAATCATCAAGTGTATAAGATTTTTTTTTTCTCCACATAGCTTTTATTTGAAGTGTTATAAGAAGCAGGTCAAACTATGTTTTCTCTCTTTTATATACATATATTACTTATTCATCTGGACTTGGATAAGTAGGAGGAAGAAATAAAATTTCTGGCCTCCAATATGTTGGTGACTGGAGGAAAGCCTCAATAGTTGAAAGCAAGACTTCACAATTCGAGCTAATGATCCACATTAAACTGCCTGAGTCTTTAAAATCCTCTGTGAAGATTAGGTACAAAAGATGATGACCCTCTCACTTTAAAATTTTCTAGTGTGGTTTTCAAGCCAATATCACTTATTTACTGCTTAAGCATTAAATTACGTAATCTATAGTAAGTACTATGTTCCTGATTACAACAGAGTCAGTCAGGCTTTTTCAGAATTGCAGAAATTAGGAGAACTGTCTAGCTTCAAGATTCAGGCATGTGCAACATAACTGGGTGCCATGACTAACACAACCCCATCTCATCATGTTTCTCCCTCAGTACCCCCAACTAGAAGGAAAACGAAAGAGAAGAAAATTAAAAACAAATAAACAAACAAACAAAAACAACCAACACAAGAAAACCCCACAATAGCTATAAATATTTGAAAGTTCCACGTGACAGGTAGTGGGTTGTTGGATCAGATAACCTCCAAAGGCACAGCCATACTGGTTCATGTCAAGGACCTGCCTGGCTCAGTATCTTGTCTCCAGCCATCTTGGCAACTTTTGTAAAATGGTTTGAGTACAAACTCAAGAACACTCAGATATCTGGATCTACAGCAGATTTATTCCTTCACAGGTCTAAAATAAAGTGTAACTTCTTGTGTGCATACATTATGCAGCAATAGTTATTCTTCTATAGAAAAAAAAAACAAAACCAGACAGTTCTTCATTTCAGAAAACAGACCCAAACCCAAAATTTACAACAAATAATTCATGCTGTCACTATGAAAAGCAACAGATAAGCATCCCTCAGGCTTTCTCCCAGTTTCTGATTATTTGAAAATCAGCCTGGTAGATACTTAGAAACCCACAACTTTTCTTAATATTTCATGCTTATGCAGGATAATTTCTTCAACAACTGATGAAAGTGATCATATGAGTAGAAAGAAATCAGCTAAAGCTGAATTGGCTTATACAGGCAACTGTGAGGCTCCAGGGTATGTATTTTTTATTTGTCTGTTTCTAATTCTGTCCTTAATAATGGCTACTACTTAATGACTCAAACTGCACGTTTCATTCTTTAGTATTACTTTGTAAGCATTTAGTAACAAAAAACCAAACAAATAATGATTTATGAAGTCCAGTTGATATTAATTTAGTATTCTGTTATACAGTGATAATGTCAGTATTACAGAGTTCAACAGATAGATGCTACAGAATGTCCTTAGCTCAAAACACTACATTTCCCACTGTGTCTCCCATGACAACCAGGCTCCTCTGAAAGCAAACTGTACCACCAGAAGGTATCAAGAGTACTAGAAAGAATTTCCATTCTTCCTTCTGTTGACTTCACCAGAAAAATTGAGCTTCAGTATTTTCAGAACTTAAAGCAAAATCTTAGTTTTCTCTTGCAAATTCCTATATACCAGTGAATCAAGAATTGAATCAGCATACATTGTCAAATATAAAGAAAACCAAGCCTGACTGCTTAACTGACTCATTCTAATAGAAATCTTCAGATAACAATAAGATTGAAAACACAAGTAACAAGTGGCAGATATCAACAGAATTAAGCAGTTGCTATTTGCTTTTAGCAAACACTCACAAATTCCATCCAAAGCTTTTTTAAGGAAGTTTTTTCATTCTGTAAACTTGCATTGAGATTTGTTTGATCTCGGCCTACACTGCCACCAACAGTCCTCAGTTTCTTCTCTTTTGCCAGGCATACCCTTTGCTATATCAATACTTAAACCACGTAGCTCACCAGTTATGTAAGTCCTTTGAACTGACTAAAAACTAGACCTGCTTCCCCAAATTATTATTTTTCCCAGAACAGCTGAACAATCACTAGTGCTGACACAAGAGAGGTAGCAGGAACAGACAGCTGGAGACAGCCAAAAGAGCATGACTTGCCTTTTTGGCAGTAGTGTGGTCAAAACTGACGCTAAGAAATCAAAGAGAAAGCTAGAATATTATATGACAGGACCTGTATCTCATTCCGTATTCTTCTCCTGAACTGGAAGAACATAAGAAGAACATGAATTACCATTAGAACTAGATTTATTATACACCCAGATAACACCAGTACTTTTTCACTATCTGGAAATGATCTGATGATTTACAGTATTGGAAGCTAGGTTATCATTCCACAAGGGGATTTTGACTTTACAAAACTTAGGAAAACAAGTTCTTTAAAAGAGCAAGTAGCCCCAGAACCAGAGGATTTGGTCAGGAGCACCTGCCAAAGAACTCACTTTGCTGTTCCTTTGGAAGCTGTTAGAGTAAAGGTTCTCCCACAATAAAGCCCACAAAATGTACCTATATTGCGTTCAAAGAAAAGAACCAAAACAAAGTGTTCATAGTAAACTATAACTGCTCGCTCTTCAGGTCTACCAGATGACTTATAATTCACATTAATGGGAGAAAAATCACAAAGAATGAAAATATGTCTCTATGAAAGCAATATATAAGCCTTTTAAGACTAATCCCAATTTGGGCAAAACATGGCAAAGAACCTTCAGGAACAAAAGGTCATTATTTTTCCTTTCAGTGGTCCACCCCTGACGATTATTGGAAGTGTACTTCTAGAAAATTTACTTAACTGAAACACTGCAGATTTAAACTGTTTGCCTTGAATATTTACTGAACAGGATCAGTAACCACTTCTTCAAACAAGTGCTTGGAGTTGGAGGCATACTATAGTCTTTCTTTCCAGAAAGAGAAATTTGCATCAAAACAATCTTACAGCTGAACTTACAGGGTATGTACATTTCTATAAGTCTTATAAAACTTCAAATTGCACCTCAAAACAGCTGTCAAAACGTCTGATTTAGACATCTATTTTAAATATTTTTTTTATTAAAAAGTCAGATTTTACAATACTAGGTATTATTTACCTGAAGATGAAAAACCTGAAACTTTTCCAGATGTGTTTCAATCTCATTTTTAGTCATTCTCCCTAATTCAGTGTCAGCTTTATTACCTACACAGTTATTAACCCGATGTCTTAATAAATACCATAAACATTTGTTTGACAAACACTGAACATACCCTAGAAACATTAATGTATAGTCAAATAGTAAATGTATCTGAAAAACAAACGTTTAAAGAATGCTTTCACACTTTCAGAGATCCTCACAGATGTTCTGGCTCAACTAAAATAAGCTTTGGATTTTCCAAAAGTGGGTGTGAAAATAACTTGTCAAAGGTATGTCCTCAGAAGAGGGATTAGAAGTGGGGAGTCAGAACATGAGCAGCAGCCTGTGAAGTTAAATTCATCACCTACAAACCCGTAAATCAGTAGTTATGCCTAAACATTGTATAAACTACATATATATTGCCATTCTAAAAGTAACTTTCCAACCACTGAAAAAGGCAGTATTTTTCAACACTGGAAAAGGCAGTGTGGATGCAAATAGAGACCCTATTTTATTTTGAAATCCTACATACTGCTATCTTAAGACATTTCACAGTGTCAAGGCCATAAAGCATTCACTTCTTATTGAGGTTTTTTGGTTTTTTTACTGTGTGATATTCTGAGCTAAATTAAACTCCACCATTTGATGAACTGCACTAATCTAATCTTAGAGCTTCTGCTGTACAAATGACCAATCCCCTTGTTCTGATCCCTTCTCTTACTGAAACAGAACCGGTAGTCTACATCGTACACTGAAACTAGCCTCAAAGGAGAAAGTATTTTCTACGGTAGTTCTAGGGAGACTAGCACCATTGTTAGACTAAATGAGCCCTCAGATATTCAATATCTTCCAAGTCAGTGAATTTAAAAAGAGTTCCTTGTAGCTCAGGTTTCACTGTTTGATATTTTGCACTCGAATGTGTGCCAACTCACCTTTCAGCCCCATTGATTACTAAGGTAAAAACATTTGCATGGTATATTTTCATTTTTCTGAAGTGGGAAGGTTATTTCTCAGAGTCTAACAACCCTTCTACAATGATACGGCAGGAAGGTCTGGCATTCCTTCCAATTAAAATGCTGTGGTTTTCAAACTGTGTGAGAAATTTGATAATGTAGACAGCACATGTAAAGCCTGTGGCTTGCAAATGACTGAGAACTTGCAATCCATCATCTAAAACAAAACCCATAAGAACTGTCCTAGCATGAAAGATAGCTTTCCCAGAACTATTACCATTGGCATCCTGCAACATTTCACACTGCTACACTGAGAATATATGAAAGTATTCCTGAACTGTTCAGAGAATACAAATGCATTTGGTCTTTGATTAATTGCATTAAAACTGCAAATGTGAAACCTCCACACAGAGAAATGGGTGAATAGGACACTCTTTTCCTCTTTTATTTTTGTCGTGCTATAAAAATGTCACAGTTTTCCCTTTTAGGAAAGATGCCAGCAATGCTGAAATACACTGAAAATGTCCAAGTGTTGGCCAGAATGAAAGTTTTGCCATGACTGTCAAGGGTTCCTATAAAGAATATCGGGGGTAGAGGGAGTGGTGAAGAAAGGATGAAATTATGAGATTTTCAGGGTGATTTTTTATTTATATGATTATGCACTATATTTTTTCTAACAGTTTTGGGTTCTACCTTTTCTCATACCCCCCCTTACATGAATTCGCTTTTTGTCCCAGTGAAATGAACCTACCTCTCAGTTTTCAATTTCTCTTCATATTATGTTCTGTCTCTTCAGACATCTAGGAAATCTGCTTATTGCACCTATGCCAGACACATGAAATCTTACTGCCTTGCCTTGCAAATCAGTCTATTATATTTTGCTAGCAGTGAGAACAGCAAACCAGAATGAGTAACATTTAATCCAAAATCAGCACCTTGAGTTTGATCCCTGAATACTGGATTATTGAACTGTAACATTTAACTAAGAGAATTTAAGAAGTTACTAACATCTGAGATCATTTAATTAAATTTGTATGGATGGCATTTGTCTGGTTTCTGGTCATACCTATACTGTGGGCCATTTGCAACAAGACGAGACCTGTAGTCTGTCTGTGTTTTCAATTCAAAAGAAGCAAACACTTACCATAGATGAGATGCCAAAAGTCCTGATGGTAAAAGTATTTTTATTCCATCTAACTATAAATGCAAATGTCTGTACTTCAACAGAAATGTGAGAGTAAGAAAAAAGCAACCGAGGTTTGAGAGTGTTTACAAAATTCCTCATTGCAAACCGTAACAAACTTTGCAAAGCATTTGATGAGACAATTTACTATAAACTGCCAACTGTGTTAATTGAATTTTACATATGGAATGCAATGCTTGCTAATCTACACTTTGGGCATCATCACTGGAAGAGTTCAAAGTTCAGATGTGCATGTGTCTTAAATCAGATTTTTCTGAGAAATTTTCAGAATTAGAAGTGTACTTTTTAAAATGTACTGCCATATGTTTGCATATCTGAGGCAAAAGATGTAATTTGTAGCATATGTGTCCTAGCAAATTATTAATTGTAATGGGGTAGGGGAAAGAGTACGTTGCAGACCAGTTCAGACTAACCAACTCTGCCTGTCATTTGACTGACTTTGAAAATAATAAGAAAAAAGTGGAAGAACATAAACACTGAATTTTCAGAAAATATATGATTTGATAACAATGACCTAATAATCCAAGCCGTTTGATCTATTAATGGTGTCTGGGTTACTGCAGAACCTCAAGTTCTCAGCCTAGGTTGAAGTTCCAGTGCTACAAGCAGGGTGACAAAAGACAACAGCCTTTGTGTGGGAGGGGGAAAGAAAGAAAGACAAAACAATGGTATAACAGAAGGAGACTCCACACGTGAAAAAAATCACATGAATTACATTATTTTTTCATGCAACGTTGTGTAGTAGAGACAGTTTCTTGAATCCAGAGCATTAGTTCCAATACCATTCAAGAAAACAGTTTTATTGTGAAAAGGAATTGCTAAGAACAATTTACCTCAGTACAGAAAAAAATCAGTTTTACTAAATTCAAAAGAAGGGAAAGTTATGACATAATTAACAGGCAAGAAATGATGTATTACTCATGCCAAAAGAAAAACTTATAAAAGTTTAAGGACAATATTGGCAAGTTGGATGTATCCAAATCTGTAAGACCTGACAGGATTCTCCTGAGATTGCTGTAAGAGCTGGCTGCTGTGACTGTAGTCCATTGTCAATAACTTGCATGACAATTAGATGAGGTCCCTCATGGCTGTAAAAAATGCTATCATTACATTCACCCAAGGCAAGGAAAAATGACCCAGAGAATAATGATATGAACCTCATCTAGGTCCCTGACTATAGAAACATCATGGGATATGTCTCCTTCGAATCCTTTTTCAAGCATATGAGGAAAAGAAAGTAATCAGGAATGTGCAACATGGATTTTCCAATAGTAAGTCATGCTTGAGGAATCTAATACCTCTGATGAAATGTCTGGTATCAAAGAACAGTGGCTGTAACCTATCTTGACTTTAGTAAGCTTGTAGATTTAGCATCCCACACTTTCTTCAAATGAAAGCTGAAGACGCATGGCCTAGAAAAAAGGATTGTTAGGGGGACGAAAGTTGGTTGCACTGCCATGAAACAAAAGGCAGGGCATCTGGCTAACAGCTGGTCACAAGCAGATTAGCCTAGTGCTGGCTATCTGTTCCCATATTTTTCAAAAACTTTATTTACAGACTGGACTATAACACAGACTACACCCTCAACAAGTCTGAAGATGGCAGTAGTGTTGGGCAAGTGTTTGAAGTGACAAATGGAAGAGACTTGATCCAGAAGAACCTGGACAAAATTGAGGACTGGACCAACAGAAAACTGATGAGTCTCAATGACGGAAAATGCAAAGCGCTAAGAAATAACCCCATGCAGACTGGAAAGTGTTTGGATGAATAACAGCCCTGCTAAAAGGGATCTGAATTTTATGACTGATGTCAGGTGGAATGTGCATCTTATACTAAATAAGGCAAACTGCATACATTAGGAGCACTATAGCTACAAGTTACTATCCTCCTTTTCTCAGTATTGTTGAGATTGCATCAGTAGGGATGTTGAAAAACTCAGGAGATTGCAACAGGTCATGTCAAGACTCATGTATTATTATTATTATTAGTCGTAGTAGATTTTTACATTATTATCACTACAGTTTTTAAAAAGGTGTTATTCAGAAAGGGCAAAGATAGGTAACCATATTTTAAGCCATGTTTGAGGGCCAGTAAAAATCCTTGTTGTGTCTATATGGCATCTCTCAACATCTAACACTGTCAGTATCTTACACTACTGTTTTAGATACTCCAGGACATGGATGTATAAGGATGGATAGATAGATGATAGATAGCTAGGTAGCTATTCATACGTTTAATGCTGTATTATTCCATGAAATAATACTGCCTTATAGATCATCAAATGACATTGATGAGAATAGCAATGAGCAGGGAAAATTAGAAATTATATTTGCCAGGTAGCTTTGCATATTTAAAAATGGCATACAGATAATTATATCACTACAAAGCAATAAAAACGGGGAAAACTGAAATTGTCCTCAAAAATCTAACTCTAGTAACTTATTTAAAAATATATACTTATTAGAATGTTAACATCAGTAACACAGGAAAAAAAAAAATCTGTTGCTAAGAAAAAAGAAGGAAATGTGAGATAATCATGAGAAATTCATTCAGCTGCAGATATGTTTAGATGCCTTGCTTTGAAGGCATCAAAAACCAATTTTTTGTAAATAAAACCAAACAAGTTCTGAGACAAAAGGCACAGCAGAAACATGTGGAAATTGAAAAGATGCTTTGGATTGCACAACATCAGGAGGTGTAAAATCCATGATGGGCATGAGTTGATTTCTTGTAGAGTTTTGGCATACCGGAACAGAATTCTTCCACTGTACTCACTTGAAGAACTGAAACTGGGACAACTAGCACAGCTGCCTATAAAAAGCTTTTGCTCTCTGAAAGTCACACAGAAGAGCATCCCTTATGACAGCAATAGACTTGGAATATTTGTACGAATTGTGAAACTACTGAACTGTCACATAAGGCTGTCATGCACCAGATTTAATTTGCCTTTTGAAAATTACAGAAATAACAGAAAGGAGAAATGAATGCTGGGCCAGTACATTAATAAAGAAAAATAAAGAAGTACGGACAGACGAGTTTAGGAAGAGGTTGAATGAATGACAAAGATCAGGCTAGCCTAAGGAAACAGGATTTTCACATTTTAGAATGTGAAACTATTTTCTCATATAGATTATTTTTCTAAATATTCTTTAACCAAATAATTAGTTTGTTTCTTAAGAATTTTCTCATTAAAATATTATTTATTTTTTCATTTGTTTTCTATATTACTAATTGCAGTTTTATATATGTCGAGTTAAATACAAGATGGTGAACACAGGAGACTTCATCTGTTTTTTAATTGAAAAGCATTCCAGTAAAATCAAAGGACATATGGAATAAAGATCTTACCTGGCTCTGAAAAAAGACTAACAAATTATTAGATGGAGTTACATAATTTTTCCTTTTGCCCTGGCCAATCTAAATTGAAGCACCTTCCATTTGCCTGAAACTTTCACCTACTTTTTCAAAAAGTTTTCTTGTCTTGGGCTCAACTGGAAGAAATTTTTCCTTGTCGATGCTTCAAAGACTAGGAAAAAGACACAGCTCAAGTATTTATTAACATGCCATAGGTGAAAGGAAAACACAAAACATTTTTATGAAAGAAAAAGTATTTTAAATTCTGCTGCCTCTTCTTCTGAGGTAGTTTGGCCATGAAACTGAAACTAAAAGGGTAGAATGAATTGCAGGACACCATTCCTTTGTTTCCTGCTCCAGGACATGGTAAACTGTCAGTGGTGTTCTTAACTGATATTTATCAACTCTGCCCCTAATAAACCTCCAGTGATGACAAGTCTTCTGTCTCTCCAGATAATCTATTTTCAGATGATGATGCTTCACTACTATTATAGGAAGAATGTTTTAACCTGAGTATTCAGTGCTGCAGGTTAAGCTAATAACTTCTTGTATCCACCCTGGACATAGAGAACAGATTATTCCTTCTCTATTTACACTAGCCTTTTACATGCTAAACTTCCTGCATAGAGACAAATGTGATGAAGACACATTGGGCCTGATACAATGTCTGATAAACTCAGGAAACAGACACTGTTCTAATAATGAATTATTTGTTGTGATAGATGTCCTCTAAAGCCATTGCTGTATTTTTGCCACTAGGAAAGGAAGAAAGAGAAAAACCTTTATTGTTATCTTTACTTGTATCAAATAACTCAGATACCACAATGATGCAAACCATATTAGAAGGTAGATAGGTTTTCTACTTTCTTTCAAGAATAATTTGCCCACTTGTAAGTCTTATAATGACAGCTTCTATTTCCTGTAGTTTTTGCAAAAAAAACCTGTACAAATGTCCCCTACATCAGGCTTTGAAATATGCACAGGATGAGCTGTACCCATAAAATTTAGTAAAAAAGCTATATTATATTACGCAAAAAAGCCCCAACAAAATTAATAATAAATATGTTATTTAAAGAAAAATACTAATATTCTGTTTGGGTTCTTTTTTCCATTAACAATGCAACTTTTTTACTTTTGATTGTAAGAAATTATTACATTAATACTGTGTAGGCATCATCAGAAAAGCCTGTCCTAGCCATATTTCCAGGCCTAATGTAAAATAGTTTTTCCTCAAACTACAAGGTGTTTTCCTAAGCAAAATCCGAGTATACCTACTAATTTTTCCAATTGTCGCTGCTTATCAGTCCTTACTCACTCAGGCAAGCAGGTTTTACTTTGGGTTTTTTTTTTTTTTTAACAGTAAAAATAGGAACCAGAAATACCAGATAGAGGAGAGGATTAATTTCCTTATAAAGGGTGAGAACAAGAAAAAGGAGAGGCTTTACACACTTGTTACAAACTTCTTTAGGATCTTGAAGCATTTTCCTTACTTAATCCCTGAAAGTCTACATGACCAATGAGTTCCTTTTGTAATTATCATCCCTACCTATATGTTGACCCCTAGATTCTTGTACTACAAGCTTTAAAACAAGTTTATACAGCTTAGTGGAGGAGCAATGTACTGAGTTTTCAGGTTTTCCTGAATCACATCAGGATATTGGAAATGATAGGTTTAGCAGTCAACATATCATCTGTGAGTGTGGTCTTCTTCCCCAGCAGATCACTCGGTATTAACTACCAGCCATAACTTAAAGAACGTATTTGTTTAAAAACATACTTCCAATTATGAACTGTACTGTAGCACTAGGTAAGAACAGAATTGATTATTCATACAATTAGGATTTCCCTCAGCTACTCTAGAGTCTTCACTTCTGAAACTAATTAGCCCCTAACCAGCCCCAGGGTTGTTACGCCTTGAGAGTTCCCAAATACGCACCTTTCTTTCTGTTATTATTAAAAATGCTACTAGAGTTAGTCAGAGTACTGCTCAGAAAGACCAGCCCTTTTCCAGACTAAACCAAAATGATCATCTGCTCCCTCTGTTTCACAGTTTCATGTTCCCTTTTTGTCTGTCACTGATTACTGGGATATAACCTAGTAATGAAGAGGATTAGGTTTTCTCCTGGTCCTTATCCTCAGGAGCATTTAATTAAAAAATTCATTGTATACTCCAGTATACTTCTGTTTTGGCCCTTTAACCATTACAGCCAGCTGAAATTGGTAAAATTCCATTGACTATATTATTAGAAATATCAAATCTACAACTTTTTTTTTAGATTTATACCTTTTATTTCTTTATCAGTATTCTATAAAGGCCAAATATCTGGGAATGAGGTCTTCAACTGAAAAATATTCCCCTGGGATAAGCCATTAGTTTTTAGGAAGAAATCTTCTGGAGACTGTCACAAAACCTAATGAGGTTCTTTTATTGTTACCCTTCTCATGCTGTAGCTTTCTTTTCCCATTTTCAGTAAGTACAGAAGATAGCATGAATGATAATTACTGGACAAGTAAGCTCTAAACTGTAGAAGTATTTTCACCTACTGATTTTTTAAAATTTGTTTTCAGAACAGTCAAGTACAAGTTGTATTTGCAGAGCAAAAGAGAACAGGGGTGCGGGTGAAGAAAGAAGGGGGAAAATGCTATCCAGCCACGTAGATGCTGTTGATAAAATTTATAGCTAAAAATTTAATATGTTTAGGGCAATGATGAAATGCTTAACATCAGCTTCCATTGCCTGTAGTTCTTGCTGATTCCAGGCTGCTCAGCGTATCCTGGTAATGAAATGAAATGGCATGGGCCCAGTGCCTGCAAAATAAAATTCATTTCATTACAGTTTGAGAGTCTTTCTTTTTCTTTTCTTTCTCATAGGTTTGACTCATGAACGTATAATCACAAACCTTTATGGTATTTTTTTTAAATCTGTTATTAACAAGATAACTGGTATCTGAAATTTAAATTTACTGGCAATGACACCAGTACATCCTTCCTTTTGAGCACCTATTTTAAGAAATTCTATTCAGAATCAATGTCAGCATCGATTGGGTAATATACTGGCTCCTTCTTTCTCAGTTCCTCCTTATTTACCCGTTTACCCTTACCTAGCCATGGTAATTCTAGCTTAATAATTATTAAAATGTTACTAAGCACCAAACAGAATCCCTTGTCACTGGACCTATTCACTGGAGGGAAAAAAGAAAAACACAAAGTCTGATTTCTGATACCAGAAATCATGAATATTTTTGTTTGCTTTGGTTCTATGTTGTCACATATAGTAGGTTTTCACAGTTTTAAAGCTCTTGAGAAGTATAACTGACACACAAAATTAGACTGTACCTAAAATACCACACTCAAACATTGCATCGCTATGATTCATAATGTTCTTATGAACTAAATCTCACTACAGTGAAGTTTATCTGTGTAAATGGATGTGCATACAGTTTTGTTCAAGAGCGCTAAGAACAGGATTAGTCTATTAAGCACTGGTTTACCTGTGCTTTCTTCTCACAACTTCTATTTTATACCCCACACCAAAAAAAATTTTCCATTAAAAGCATAATTAAATATTCCCAGGATTACTGTTATTTTTAAAGCCAAATTCAGACTTTGCATTCACCCTTCAAAACTGTGTGTTTACATTAAATACACTATATAGGTGTCTCAAATTTGGCCTCTAGTATTTCCTGCCTTCAACAGTAAGTTGAATGAGACAAATGGATCTATATTTCTCCTATATAAATACGAATTTTATAAAGAGATATGTACTCTGTTCTCAAATGTGCTAATCTTTCTTTTTAGGGATAAACCAAAACACAAGGCAGTCTGAAAGCATTTGGCATTGGTAACACAAAGGACCTATTATTTAATTTGTATTAAATTCAGGCAGAAGCTGCAGAAACTCTCCACTGAGGTGTATTGCCATTTTATGAGAAAACTGACTTTTAAAAGCAAAAGATGAAAATACTTGCATTAATAATCCTCTTCCAAAGGATGGATAGGTACAGTGATTAAAGTGTTATCTTACGGCTTTAATGACCTGGGTTCAAGTCTCTGTTCTATTTTCCTTATCTCTTTGAGACACATAGATACATGACTTGCATTCCCAAACTAATAAAAATACCCAGACACTCATGTTTCCCTGTCCTTGAAGATACTTTCAAAAGTTTTTGGTTAGGCTTTTTTTTTTTTTTAAGTTAACTACTTTTGGTAGACACAGGCTTGATCCAACTAAAATAAATTAATTCCAAGTGGACAACATTTCAACATGATATCCAGTGTGGAAAAAAAACCCCAAACAAAACCAAACCAAAACAAAACAAAAAACCAAAGCCCCCAAAAAACAGCTTTCTTGGAAAAGCAGAAGCTCTTGAAAACCATTTAATGAAAATTTAATTTAATGAAATCTAATCTTTTAAGGTAAAATACCTTCAATTTGAAACATCTATTGGATAGAAAGGTAGAGTCTTGATTTCTACATTTCTGCAGAGTTACTCATATTAATAGAGCATAGCATCTAGTCAATACAATTTATACTTAATGGCTTGCAACCTAAACCCGTCTCTACTTTTTTTTTTTTTAACCTCAGACTAATCTATAATCCTACTTGTCTGTCATTTTCCATTGTCAGATCCACTCTGAAGGCCCTCATTAGAGCAAACGAGAGGATGAGTGGGCAGCAAAGTTACACAGTACCAATTTGGCTTTACCTGAATGAAAAGTAAAGCTAAATCTGTTGAGGGACAAGAGCGTAACACTTTCAAAACAGAATTACATTCAGCAAGATGCTGAAGAAATTAATTGTTCTATAAGACTAGGTTACTGACCTCATTAAAAGCCCAGGAACGGTCAGCTTCCTGAATTTTTTTCCTGATATGTACCTGCTGCCCTTTGATAGCACATCCCTTGTTGGTAAATTTAACACAAGTCTTTTGAAACAGTAACAGACTGCTTTCTCTGTAATTTTCTAGTCACCTTGTAGTGATTGTCATTCACTCCTCCTTAAAGTGGATTATATTTCTCTAAATTATTTCAACTCTCCATGAGCTAATGTGTCATTTTTTTCTGATTTGCAAATCTGGCACTTTAAAACATTAGACATATACTGGGTTATGGCTGCTACAAGGGAGATCTGGGCATTTTACCAGTAAATCTGACCATCTTCAACATCATTAGAATGATGATGGGACTTTACTGCCTGCTTTCCCTAACACATGCCACCTCCTTTCACTTAGCCTTTGGTTTACTAGCACTGATACTGAGCTTAACAAACTAAAATACCTTTTCTTCCATTGGAAAGCGTATCCTGTCATTAGAAAAAATATAGTCTCCAAATTTTTCTACAACAGACTTCTTTTTTCCTGAACAAGTAAAGGAAGTTAGAATGGAAATAGTTTTCTAAACTCTGCCAAAGAGATTAGAAATACAGGTTTATGTCCTGTGTGGATTTGAATGCAATGGCAGTTGTGGAGAACAAGCATTACTGACCTCTGATGTATATTTGGCAGTCTGTTTTTCAACAAGAAGGTCACTACTTTTTTTTAATTGAGCTGTAAGGAAGAGAAATCTAAGTATAGAACCACAAGTATCAGTGGTTTGGCTGGCTGAAATATGTAATAGTGATCGTTATTGCGAGGAGCTTGATGTGGGATGAATATAGATAGTCATGTTGATAAGGGGCAGAGGAACTAGAACTAGAGAAAAGTGGAAGGGTTAGGAATCAGTAATTGAGGACACATTGATGGATACAAGAAAATGCACCCTTTCTCCCATAGTACACTAGGTACAGATACATAATAGATATATAAAGATTGCTGACACCAACTGCTATGTTGCATACTATGTATGTCAAAATTATTTTTTACAAATCTGCTGAAAGTGTATCTGCAGTCAGACTGTAAGTTGCTGCACTTACTAATGTATCAAACATTTGTGATTAATAATAACCTTCTCATGACTCAGTTAACGTGCTGCAGATTTCAGAAGGAGTCTTCAATCCAGGTTAAGTGATTCACTCTGCTGATTATTTTCCCTCAACATGAATTTGATGAGATATGTTGCCTCTGGAATCTGTTATCAATAACTGCTACAACCTCCAGCCACAGTTGAGGGCTCAGAGCCATAAAGTACTGCAGTACTGAACAAAAAAGTACTGTAAACACTGCAGTGAGGTTTATTGAAGAAGTCTTGATTACCATGACAGTAAACTCTTCTAACCACAGCCAGTATAGCAAAAGGTAGTAACAGAATTTATCGAGTCTTGTTCAAACCAAATATCTATCTACCCTCACTCTTCATTTTTATTTTTCTTCATCACCCAGAAGAACATAATTTTTTGGTTTATCACAAACCTTCTGTCTGTTCTGTCCTCTAAGTCATTTGTCACACTCCTCAAGGTCACAGGGGAGTCTCAGTGGAAAA
Organism: Cacatua alba; assembly: GCA_024361745.1. Taxonomy (NCBI): domain Eukaryota; kingdom Metazoa; phylum Chordata; class Aves; order Psittaciformes; family Cacatuidae; genus Cacatua; species Cacatua alba. The sequence goes on along the minus strand of JANEMJ010066396.1, from coordinate 19,812 downwards.
GCATGTGTGTTGATTGATTGGTACTGTGATGCCTATGTCTACCAGGGCTGCTAAATGAGCTTCTCTCCCCTCTCCCCATACTCTCTTGCCTCCAAGCAATGATGTGATTGAAAGAGGGAGGGGTTGGAAGGAAGAGGGGGGGACACCTTAAAGGGAAAAAAATCGCGCTTGTGAATTCAGTTAAGAAGGCTCATAAAGCAGTATTATCCCTGGTGATAGAACTATCTTGTGTCACTAATCCCTGGCCACTTGCTAGGTAGCAAAAAGACATATTTACCCTAGAAAAAATAAGATACAGTAAGTTTGAGAGTAGTCAGAGAACAAAGAGAGAGAGGGAGAGAGAGACAGTGCACAGGACAAGAAACTGAATGAGAATACAAAAGGATGAGCGAAATAGGGAGTGAGCATAAGATAAAGGGTGCACACAAGAGAAAGTGGGAAAGTGAGAGTGTGCATGGGAGGATGCACTTGAGAGAGCGAGAGGAAGAGAAAGCCACAGAAAGTGAGCAAGAAAGTGAGAATGCAAGAATGAGCAAGCAACACACTGAGAGAGAGCACATGCAAGAGAACACATGAAAGTCTGCTTGAGTGTGCTTAAGAAAGTGCGAGTGAGAGTGAGCAAGCATGTAAGCATGTAACATCATACACAACAGGTGTGACAGGAATAGTGCAGAGCAACATGTGAAAGAAAGTGAGACTGAGAGCAAATAAGAGCACAAGGAAGACAAAGGAAAATAAATGAAGGGAAACCAAACATGGAAAGTCCCTTCCTGAAAAAGACACAGAAACTTCCCTCTGCAGCTTATTACTACTTACAATGTTATTTAGAAAAGAAAAAAAAGTATTTTAGTGTTTCTGGTAACTTCATTCCTAATGGATCCCTTAATGGGAACTAACAAAAGTACACCAGTTAAAATGCCACTGTTTCAAATGAATTTTCTACATCCTTAAATCCATACCTTTACTTCTGTACCATCTAGTTAACATTCAACTAAGTTTGACATGTCTTCAAAAGTGTCAATAGACTGCACTTCACAAGCTTGAATAAGAAAGTTATAACAGTGTATTTTACCACTTAGAGTTTCTGTGTCAGGAAGGGTTTTTGTTTTGAAAAGCAGTAGGATCACTTTCTCAGACTTTCTTATTCCCCATCTGTAATCACTCAGAGCAAGTAGCAAGCACTTTTTATTTTTTTCCCTCAGTCTGTCTCTAAAGCCATCAGATCTATAGCACCTCAATAAATTATTCAGGCCCATGCTGCTCCCCATCTTGTTCACTTGTGGGACTTCTTGGCACCATTCCCCATTACTATCCACAGACATGCACACAACTTATAGAAATCGCAAACGTTTGTATGTTAAATCCTCCAGCCTGCATTAATCACAAGAGCACACAGCTCCAGTTGCCTTACAGAACTCTCATGGGGCTCTCATGGGGCAGTTGTGTTCTCTTCCTCTCACTCCTCCTCTTGTTTCATGCCTAACCTACCTTCCCATTTTATAAATTTTGCTTCCCGTCTTCCCACTTCTCCATTCTGGTTGTTTGGTATAGCTCAGGATGGCTTCAGTGCGAGACACTGGAGCTGTCACTTGTTCTAAATCTTCCCCCTCACCTTTCACGCTCCCCCTCCATGCTCAATTCACTCCATGAACAGCTGCATCACAGCTGTCAGGGTGAACAGCAAAGATGTCCTTTTCCGATAAGACTGTGCCTGTGGCACACAGAGTTCTTTCGAACAGCTAATTAGCAAGAGAGAGGCCACGGCAAGGTTTGGTACTGTCCATCATGCCTGCTGCCAATGTCAACACCATCAACTTAGCTGTCATGTTTGGTTCCTCATTTAGCTGGGCTGGCAAAGCATCTTTTTATGGCTAAGGAAAGATGGTGGAGTATGGGTACTAGAAAGCGGAGGGTCAGGCTCTGCCAGTGTTTCATACCTACTAACACCCTTTCTATGCATATGCTTTGTCTCTTCCAGTTAGCTCCTTTACTAACAGTTCACAATTGTGTCAGCAAAACAAGACACAAAATGCAAAGGTGGGATAGACTAATTTATTTGCAGAAAGAGAGGCTAATACACCTGTAATTGGCATGATATTTGTGGTCACAGTTTTTGGAAACTATCCAATGAGAGTATTAATCTCCCCCCACCCTCAAAATCGTATTTCTAATAAATAACAACTAAGTGCATACAATTTTTTTCTTAACTTCACCCAGCAAAGCTTTCTATGTATACACTGACGACTTCAAGCACATGTAATTCGCTGAAGCCAAAGTCCAGTCAAAATGACAAGCTGTGGGCTGAACGAGCATTTTTTTTAAGAAGACAAAAATGTAGAGGGGAACAAGAAAGGAAAGTAAATCTTTGATTAGGTCGCTACAAAGCAGAAGGTTCCGGGATGTCCATGGGGAGCTGCCTTACTTAATTTCAGTGGGTTTTAGACATCTGAACTGTCAGAGCTAAAGCACAATATTTAGCTATGGCCATTAGTACCAGCCTGGTGCTGTCACATAAGGAAGATGCAATCTGAACACAGCCATTATGACAAATACTGAAATACAGTACATTTTAGAACTGTAAAATAATTTAGAACTGAGGAAATAATCTACTCTAACCAGTCAAAGCAGAGACTAACTTCAGAGCAAGACCAGGTTGCTCAGGGCTTTGGCTAGTCAAGTGTTGGGAATCTCCAAGGATGAAGATTCTCCACTGACAGTTTTAGCTTCATGTAGCTGAGTACAAAATGGCTCTCTTTCAGATCACACCTGGGAAAAGAATATGCCTGTGACATGTAGAGTTTTTTCAAACCCTCACTATCTATCTGTGAAGTCCTTTATTCACAAAACAGGAATAGCTGTTGCCCAAGTTCATGTAAGAAATGGACATCTTTATCACAGACTTCGGAAAACTATGCTAAGTCTATGTGTTTTCTATGCAATACTTAAGAAAAAAAAATAATAATTCCAGAATATCAAAAAGAGCAAGCTCCTACTTCAGTAGAGCATATACCCTGCTCCAAATAGGTTTTCTCACTGCAGAAATTTTGTTAAACTTTTTTCCCTCATTTGTTTCTTAATCACTTTTTTATTTCAGAGTAAATATTTGAAGGCAGCAAATCTCAGGTTTGGAATTTGCAGCTATGAAACCCAACTGTTGTGAAAAATAAGCTTCCCATTTATTTCTCTCCTTTGATTTTATTACTCATTTTTCATTTGATACAGTTACATGAAGAAACAGCAACTACTTTATTTTCACTTGTACACACAAGTACACAATTTTTAGCAAAGAAAAACTGGACTGGGTTGAACAGGAAAATATCAAAATAGAGCTATTAAAAAAAATGTGGTTTATATGAAAAAATATGGATGCAGCAGAACTACCAATTAAAGGGGTTTATTTACTTATGGCTATAATTGATCACTGACAAAATTAACATTTGCTTTCAGAATATTTTGTGTGATGTCATACTAAAAAAAAAAAAAGACAAAAAAATTAAAATAAAGTAGGTTAAATTCCCTTATCTCCCAGAAATATTTTGCACTTGTTTGGGTCTTCTACTTTTAATCAGTCAACTGACTTTAATCAGTCAACTTGGCAGTGTCTTCAGTTACCCTGTTCTTGTTTGTGGGATTTTTTATTTGTTTTAAATTAGAAGAAATAGCTACTTGAATAGAAGCAATTAAGTTTTATGCTTATTATTAAGAGGTAATTGGAATGTGGTTATCATCCAGTTTCATGAAGGTACAAGCATATACTTAATTTCCTCAACATCTGAGTTACATTTCCACATAAAAATATGGAAAAAAATATTTCTATATCTTTCCATCAAAATGATTTTAATTTAAACCTTTTTTTAACCTCCTTATTTTCAAAAATCTCTCCCAGACATCTGCACCCAGGGATTTCATGCTTGCCCTTTCTGCCAAATTTATGAAGGTAAAGCTTGAAATCCGCACTCATTAAAATCTCTTTCCATCAATCCTTCAAACTTTGAGAACTTTGATTTCCATCTGACATGGATTTTTTTTATTTTATCCCTACAAGGAAGAAGTCTTATCAGAGACACTCATACACTGCACAGTGGATGACTTGGTAAAACTACTTTCCCTGAAGCATCAAAGACAGTGACAAGGAACAGCTACTTCCATTGAAACACAGCCTAATGTGACTTCCAGTGGGATTTTAATTAAGATCACTGCCTTTGGGGAAAGTGGAGTATTTTACCTAATGTTACACACTTTGAGCTCAAAATGTTTGCCTAACATGGACAGTATAAAATTATTTTATATTTTGTCTTCTATTTCAAAACAGTTATAAAATAGCCAATTTAAAAGCTTTGTCAAAAAAAACCCTTACTATATGATGTTACATACTCTCAGGATATACTGTTCAGTTGTCATTCATAGAAGTACCTCAGAAAACAAATGAAGTGCATGCATTTTACCTCCCAGATGAAAATTAACAATTCAGAAATACAGAAATAACAAAGAAAAAACTATTTTACTTCAGCTCTCAGCTGAATTCAGTGAAATGTAATGTAAGATTTGGTACGTCTAATGCACAGAAAAACAAAACAACAAACTGAAGTCTTTTTCCACATGTAAATGCAGAATGGCAGTCCATCAAGATCCACAGAATGCAAAAATAAAACAGAGCCCCTGATCCATCAGGCACTTAAACCACAGATTAAAAAGGTTAAATAAAACCTAGAGAAACAAAAATCTCTACACAAAAAAATATAGGTGATAAATACATAATATATTTGTCCTGACCTTCTAGATCTTCCAGGGGACTGCTTGTTTTTTTCTTATTATTGAAGGCCACTTAATAGGCTAGATCAACTATTGGCCAAAGTTCTGCTTTGCCATTCTTATACATGCTAATAGATTAATCAAAAGAGATGGATACTGAGATTAATTAAGTTATTTTAGTTAACATAAATTTTCGTGCATTCATTAATATCTTCAATGATAAAGAATATGTTGTGATGGGAAAAGTAAAATATTTGCTCACTGTATTTCTAAAGTGCCTTTTTTAAATTCAGCAGAATGAGGTAGCAGTTATGGAAGAAGCACCACAACTGTGTTTTTAAATCTTCTGAAAATACACAGATTGTCGTGGCAACTGCCAGAGGACACAGGCTGAACCAAAGGACAATTACTGGAAAACCAAAAGTGCAATTGTTCTGACAAAAAGAGGAGTGAGGAGCATAAATATATAATGTATTCTGTGAAGTGAACAGGAGAAGAAGAGGAAGCTTTAGAAATATCCATTAAAGGAAAGAAAGAATCCCACTTAAAGGGTGCAAGGGGAGTAGAATAGTATTTTTTTCCCCATTTTCCAACCAGTTTTATACTGCATTCAAATTCCATTTTTTTGCAGATGTAAAGAGAACTACATTAATTTTCTACCTGCTTTCACATACCTTTAAGCTTCCTGAAAATAAACATTATTCTATAAATCTGCAAGGATTTTTATTTTCGAATACTTGTGATTCACCCAGCCACTGCAGTGATGTGATCCCTAATTAAAAGTACATTCTTAGATAAAGAGCAGACCACCTGACATTACAAAAAGAATTAAAGCACTTATGGAGTTCACAGGATGAATTCTGAACCCTTTTGGTGTTGGATTTTTAATTTTATGATCTCCACACTTTGTTCGACTCGCCTGATTATGCCCCATTATGGCAAACATTTACATAAGTGCTTAAACTTACATAGAGCTCCCTCTGTGTTTATAATGATCTAGTTTCAATTCCTCTGATTGTGTCTCCTATTTCTTCCAGTCATAAGGAATTGATTTAGCCACCTTCAAGCACAGAAGACATCGTCGCTCACAGAAAGATTCACTGTGTTGAGGCTGTAAAATGTGTGCTGGTCTCATGGAAAACTATATGTGCAGCTACTGAGGTCCTGTCCTTTGAGAGAAATGAGATACAGCAAAATGTTCTCCATACTGGAAGTATCCCATGTATATCAGTCTAGACAGCGTCATCTATTTCACTGGCAATACTAGTAGGGTGATTTTTTTTTGTTGGTTTTTTTTTTCCCTAGAAAAACTCTAAGTCATGTTTCTGAATAGTGATTCAAGGAGATGGAATTCAAAATGAATTCTTAACTCAGACTGGTGATAATCATGATCAGCAGACTCCTTGTTTATCTGGTTGAGATAAATAACAAAGTTTGTTTTTATTACGAAATTCATTTTGTTAAAAGTTTGCTCAAAACAGAAGATAATTGCAATGTTTTCTTTAAAAAATGAAGAAGAAAACCCTTCATGGAAGTAATTATTTTAAAATAAACCAACAATAATAAACATTCACAATTTTCTTCTAAGGCATGGTGTTTAATGATATGTACCCAACTGCAAAGTAATACGAACTCAATATTACAGAAGTGAAATATTTAATCTGTAATTACTATTGCCTAGATACCATACCAGCAAAAGGCAAATATCCCATATTTGGGATATTTGGAGTTTTATTTCTCAAGAAAAGATCAAAAAGTATATTAAATAGAAGACTTGCATAACTTTGAGTTGGAAAGAAAATGAAAAAGGAAACATATATTTTTATTGTAAAACCTTATATTTTATTACAGGACAGATCTCCTTAGAAATCCATTTTTTTGTACTTTATTCACTGTATAAGCGTGTAAGAGAAGCAAACAGTGTCATCAATTAAAATGATGTATATTTATGTATATTTCCATAAATGGCAAAGCAACAAATTCAGTTTAAAGGTTCCTAATTCACACTTTCAGATATTATACTGTGTTCATATGCTGTTCCATATTGGTTTTTATTTTAGCACGCAGCAGAACCTGTTGCCAAATAGGGTTTGCTAAGAAGAATATCTAATAATGTAGTAGAGGGGGATAAGGGAACTGCACTAATGTATTGCTGTACAAAGATAAGAAAACACAAGAAAAGACTAACTTCTGAGGGGCAGAGGAATTTTTTTTCAAATTTTCAGAGAAAGTGTGTGCATGTGTGCCTTATAATCTGTATTTCATAGAATGAACTTCGGGCTTGTGAGTAAACAGAAACAGATCTTAATTTTTTCTGGAAATTCTAATCCAGTCACCATTTAACACACTTATACTAATCAAACACAAAATATGCACAAAAAGTAGTCCTTTTGTGTTTCCTATCAGACAAGCTGCTAGACTGGTCTACCCAAGCTGTCAAAGGATGAGTGAGAATATTTCAGCTCAAAGTGAACCAAACATTGCCATAGCTAAACTGATAGCTACTTGATCAGGCATGCATATATATGCTGCAACCATATTGTTGGACTGAGGCATAAAATCAACCTGAGATATTACCCTTGGTGTATGGGCTGTTATTTATTTATATATATTTATTCTTCCTCCAACATGGGAGGGAGGGGGGAAGGCTAATCTATCCTCAAACTGTGTCCGTCATACTCCTGTAACTGCAATGGTAAGAGACAAACCCGATCCCCAAATTAATCTGTAATGTATTTTTCATCCCATTCCTTTGCTGCCATTGCTGAGATCACCATGGTGGTCTGTATGGTCTGTGTAATGCCCAGTTAAGCATTTCTAAAAAATCCTAGTTGTAGAGATAAACTACTTTTGGACATGTATGCGCAGACGAATTCTAGAAGCTCAAATTAGTCCAGGGAGTCAGAAGACATATTACTTTCAGGTTTGTGCTGGAATTTTATATCTCCAGGTTTCCAGCCTTTCATGTTTGAATGTCTTTTGTGGACCAAAAGAGCTGCATAAAAACCAACCTTTTGTGGTAAGACATGTTTATAAGCATAAAAAGACTGAAAATGCCAAATGATAAATTAAGGCTGGACTACTCAATTAAGTTAAAGTAAGTGAAAAAAACTGAAAAATTAAATTCAACCATATCTTCTGAAATTCCAAGCCTGCTGAAACAGATTCTCTTTACAGTTGGATTATGGTGTTTTACACTGACACTATTGCCTCAATAAATTTGAAACTTAGAGGTTTGTCTCAATACATTTGAAGTTGAGGAAATAATAGATAAGAATGGCCTTGCTCTGACACCTTTATAGGTTAAGTAACCCATTACATTAGTAGTTTCTCTGACGAGAAAAACAACTAAATGGAGATACCTCCATCTTCATAGAATCATAGAATGCTTTGGTTTGGAAGGGACTGTAAATATAACCTAGTTCCATTCCCCTGCCATGTGTAGAGGCACTTTCCACTAGACCAGGTTGCTCAAAAATCCCGTCCAACCTGGCCTTGAACACTTCCAGGGATGGGGAAGCCACAACTCTGGTCAACCTGTTCCAATGTCTTACTACCCTCATAATGAAGAAGTTTTTTCCTAATATAATCTAAATCTACACTTTTTCAGTTTAAAGCCATTCCCCTTTGTCCTATCTTGTGTTAAATAAGTAACCTCTGACTGAGATTTGGGAAGCACTTAGAATTCAAGAACAAGTCTTTAATCAAATGACATAAGAACACCAAGAAAAGATAACAGGAATATTTTATGAAATGACTGAGTTTGTTACTACTGGCAAATCTGCTAATTTTGGGAGGTCTTATGAAAGACCTATATTGCACATGCCAATAAACTGGATAATCCAAGTAAATATTTAAAAGTATTGCATAAATGAAGACTATTCAATTCCTTCAATGACAAGTACTGTGAGCCCAATGTGCCTGTAATCATGATCATGTAATGTGGAGCTGACCTGGGCATGTTCAGTGGTCATTGGTCAGAGCATTCGGGAAATTTAGTTCAATTACTGAACTAAAGAGAAAAAACAAACAAACAAAAACCTAAAACCTGAATAAAATGGAAATAAAATAAAAAAGCACTAAGCTACCTCTGCAAGAAAATTCCAACTATGGAATCTAATAAATCTAAACCTAATTTAATCAGTACTTTGAACTGTTTAACTGAAAAATAGTATTTCTGCAGCATGTTTTCAGGATGTTTTTACCCTATGGCATTAGTGTAAAATATTTTTCCCTTGTTTAGGTTTATATAACCAGTATTAATAAATTAATAGTGTACAGAAACATCATAAAAAAAAATCCCAAGCACACAAAGAAAAAAAAAACCACAAAAAATTGATGGCTGAAAATGGCAACAAACTTAATGAGGAAACAGCAACATAAAAGAGAACACTTCAAGTGATCAAGGTGAAAGTCAGTGACACAAACATGAAGACTCCCTAGAAAAATATCTCATAATATCTTTTTCCAGTCTCCTGTAAATGAGAAATTATCACATAGGGATTTCATGCACAGTTGTGAGAAAAATACTGTCAACTTCGCTAGGCTGAGTTGCACCAAATTTGACTGCCGAATGATTGTGAAAAACTAGTCAGCTACTCACAGCTCAAGGTGATCACCAATAATGAGCTTCACTGCAGAAAAAAATAACATCAAGTGCTCTAGACAAAGCAAGGCACAGAAATCACGGAACATATCTGTAAGTCAGAAAGCCCTATAATTTTATACAGGAAAGCTGAATTGTTCATAAAAACTCAGCTTCAGATTATGGATCTCTGTTAGAGTTCTGCCTAGTCCTGCATTACTATATACTGACTATACACAAATTCTTCACTGCCAAGTATCTAGGAAATTATGTGTCTTTAAAACAGTCCAACTAGATTATTGTTATTTACTATATATATACTGCTATATGTTACAATTCTTACACTAATACAAAATGCTACTGCCTGATTGCCAAGAAAATGAGTGAATACATAAACCCAAACATCTCACATATTCTGTTCCTTCCTATTTCCATCTTGCTGAAATGGCAAGGCTTTGTTCTCCATCCAAAACCTATCAACATTTGATGACCTATTTACATCAGTTACTGACTTCTATTCAGATGGCAGCAATCTTTAAACCCACAAAAAATATGAATCTCAAAAATATGAGAGATAATATATAGTTGGGTCATGGCCTGTCGCAACAAGCAGAACACAAGATCAAGATGAGAGTTTTGACCCTACAGTGGTCCAAATTATTGGCAGACCAGAACTTTACATGCATCAACAGAAGTATGACTCAGCATTGAAGAGAACACAGTTAGAACTTATATCCTCCCCGCTAGTTTGTGGCAAATTTATAAACAATTCCTATTCTTAGTTAACAACTGCAGCAAAGACTTTGGAGACCAGAAGAAAGGACACCATAAAAATCCTTTCTCATTTAGAATGAATGAGCCCGTGCCAGACTCAGATCGAATTTCTCCTAAAATGGTATCTTGATCGCCAGTCTACCTACTTTTTATCAGCCTTCATGGGTTTTGCAGCATTTTTTTTTTTTTTTGATAGAGAATTTTTAACAATAGCTACAGTAAGGTAAGAATACTCCATAATGATAAATACACTTGAAAATGATTTACCGACTTCAGTAGGGTATTGCTTTGCATTAAAGGTCACTGAATGGGACCCTTAGGTTCTATTTTGTCACAAGTAAAGTGTGCTTTTACAGCATTATTGTAAAACTAAATGTTTTCTTTTGAAATGCTGCTGCTTTTCTATCTTGTGAGAGACAGAATGAATTCAGGGGCCTCAATAGTACAAGCAAGTATTCTTGCCTGTTATAACTGCTCATTTTCCTGAAGACCATGTAATTTCTCTGAAGGAGCTGCTAAATTGTAACAAACAGTATTTCTGAAAAGTCACAATAAAACATGAGGTTTCAAAATACCATTAGATAGTGCTGGGAACTTGTCAGATCCCACACAATTCATTCCCCTATCGAATGACGCATGATATTTGGCACATAATGTACTTATGCTTTTTGTTTGCAAAAGGAAGACATTTTTCCCTCCCATGCTTTTGACCCTTATTCTTATTATCAAATACTCTTTCCAATTTCATTGAATTATGCAAAACTACCCCTTGTGAGTAATATCAGACGGATTTTGTCTGTCTCTTGGAATGAGATATTTGACACAGTTTATGCAGTCAGCTTGTGTTTTCAAACTCTCCTTAAATAAGAAAATATTATATGCAAAACCAGAAAAAAAAATAAATTACAAAGCTCTATGGTTTGTATCTCAGGATTAACTATTATATCTAATAGGTAATTAAAAATAGCTTAATACAAAGAGCAGTTTCTCTAACCAAGTTCAGACTTTTCCTTGTCAGTACCGGAACTGAGCACTTTTGGGAGAAAAAGGTGCTGATAGAAGTAGAAGAGCTTGAATTTGATTGTACTTAATGATCCTTGCTACCACTTTTCTGCAAGGGTTTACTCAACTTTGAAATTCATTGTTATTTTAAGATCACTAATTAGTTTCCTTATAAAAAAGTCATTCAATCCAGGAAAGCATTTCTTTAATTTTAGTTATGTAATGACTATTTTCAATGATTGGCAAAAGTTTTTCCAAATGCTATATTCAATCTGTGTTCAATCAGGGACAATCTGTACTGCCCACATAGCATTATCTCATCTCACTAACTTTTACAACATCTACATGTTATCTATTGAGATTTTAGGATGGAATTTCCTGTCAATGACAGAAGCTGATAACAGTCCAAGTCATGAAATTGAGAACGATATTCACTTACTTTTTAGAATATTGAAAATATATTCTACATCAGTTACACTAATAATTGAACATTTTTGGTTAAGAAGAACTTCAGTGCCACTACCCTGCTGGAAAGCAATAGTAGTGTATGTTGTTAGTTGCTCCACCTACCCTTCTTACAAGATCAACATTGTTTACAAAAGACCAGTAGAACCATTATAGAATGTGCTCTTTATAATTCAGGAGGCAGGAGTCTTATATTTGTGCTGCAGGATGCATTAAAATACCAACAGGCATCAGGACTCAGTTAGCATCTCTCAGCTACACCAGTTATTCCTCACTAAACCATGTTTTATTTCTTTATTTGCTTCAAGTACCACTGATTTCTACTCACTCATTAAGAACTCCATGGTCTAAATTTAAAAGCCCTGCAGGAAATGTATTTCTTCCTTCGGTGAAGAAACAGAGTTTAAAGAACATGGGGTGAAGCGAATAGGTAAGGAATATACCCCAAGTTCCTTATAAAACAAAGTGGGAAATCTCTTCAGAATTAAATTGAGATCAAAATAGAGCTTCCTTTTGTGGGAGGAGGAAGTGAATCAAAAAACTGTTTATGTATGTTTATATATAAATATATACATGCACACACAGCACCCCGTATGCACATATTCATATAGTTCGACATCTGAAAATGAACTTACTAACATTAATAGCCAACTTACTCCTGCAAATCACATAACTGACCTTTAAATTTTTGAAGGACTGAAACCTTAAGTTGGAAGACTGTGATTTCCGTTTCGGTTATTCAACAGCTTTTCTCAGTAACAGCTCTTACAAAGTTCTCGGGTTATGTGTTTATCTGTAAAAAGATACAGACTCTTATCCACTATGCCTGATGCACACTCAGTCAAGTTTGGTTCATGTTAAATACTCTTGGAATATATCCCAAACAATCTCAGTAAGCACACACTTACTAAGACAAAGATTGAAGTATACCACAAAAGGCTACTGGACCATAACACTAAATAAACAAATACAAGTAAACACGCTCTGACTTACATCGTTGCAAATATCACAGCATAATAATAGCCCAAGAGGCAGAATGTTTCCAAAGCTGTAATTTATTTTTAGTATCATATACTAGTAGTGTTACATATCTGCACATATGGTCGGTAGGATATCGTCATATTAGGAATTGTTATCAACGCCTTGTAGATCAGAGAAGCACTAAGTGTGCACAAACACATCTATAAATCCTTAAGGCTATGAGATTATTGTTGGGTGGAAGGAAAAAAAAAGTCTTGCAATTATGTAAAACAACGATTTAAGGAAGCTGTCAGAAGGTCTACTGAATGTTCATCTGCATGTCTATACAAGACCAACAGAAACTGCAGTTTCAAGAATTGCTAGGTATACAGGAACAAACTCACAGTGTTTGTTGGCAGTGAGTTCCCTTTTTTTTTTTGTATCAGCAAGTTTGTTATTTCACACTCTGGAAAGATGCTTAACACTGTGTTAAAACCAGCATTCAAGGTTTTCTTAAAGCTGGAAGGATAGTCTCAGAAAGAAGATACACTGACAGAAATAGGACGCATCACAGAATAGCATACATTTTCCTTACAATTAAACCTGTCAAACTTGCAACTGTACCTGTTGTCATAAAAACTTATTTGTTCCATTATGCAAAATGACTGGTGTTTTTAAATGGTGCATCACTAAAGGACATTTAAAAATAAGTAGTATATCTGTTTGGAAAGGGATTTGAAAGAATTTATCACCAAAGTGAAGTGAAGCCAAGCAACCAAATGTCAGTCAAAGTTTGTTTTGACCTTTTGGCCTAAAGCAATTTTACCAACAGAATCCCACCCCAAATAAATACATTTGTTATCATAAACTTGTATAATTAAATATTGCACAACTTTATATAGTTGTACAACACTGTATTGCTCCAATGTAAAAGAAGGCAATTTACAAGAGGTGGAAGCAGGAAGGAGTTATAAAAGAGACAATTTAGAAACACTTCTAAGGCACAAGAGGCTGGTGTTAGGAGAGCAAAAGCCCACCTAAACCTGACAGTTGTGATGGACATAAAGGGCAACAAGAAGAATTGCTCCTACCACACTGATAGCAAAAGGGTGAACAAGGAAAATATGGGACTGTTACTGAATACTGCAGGCTTTTTACTGACAACAGCCACAAGCAAGGCTGAGGTGCTCATCGCTTTCTTTGCCCAATTCTTCATCAACAAGGGCCTCCAGGCCTCTGGGAAGAGGGACAATGTTCATAGTGGAAAGCAACAACCAGCACTAGAGGAGGATTGAGTCAGGGATATGTGTCATGATTAGAATAATTCTGTTCCTTTAACTCTGAAATGGTGATAGTAAAATTGAATTGAGACAAAGATATCAAATATTGATAATGGCTTTTCCAATACATTTTGTATTCCAATTGGAATACGTTTAGAACATTTAGCTCCACAGCATATGTTCATAATTAAACACACCTAAAAATATTAGAGAAAATTACTCTTAAACCAGAGCTACTTTTAATTTTTTTTAAGTGAGTGAGAAAAGAGAAAAAAAAAATCACTAGTATTACTAGGTAATACTTTAGTTAGAACTGATTCAAGTTTAACTGTGTTTGCTGCACATGTAACAGCCATCACACTGCAGAAATATGAAATAAACCACTATTTCAGTTGCAGTTGAAAATAATCTGGCAAAGGTTTGCAAATAACACATTACATGTACAATTACAATTGAATTGTTGGTGATTTAATTAAGAACTGAAGAACAGCACCCTTTCTGAAAGTAACCCAGCAGGTTCCTAGTAAATGATCTGTAATACACAAGCGATACTAGTTCAGCTAAAATTCAACAAAACATTAAGTGTGCCAAGGAAAAAAATGCAGAAAAACAAGTGATTGGAGAATGGTAAGCAAAACCTTGCATTTAGGAAAGCCAGTCCTGCATTTCAAAGTCCGTCTGCAAAGATTATTCACATTCAATTACTGTCCATCTCTCCATCTTACTATATCCAAACCAGATGCTATTTCAAATCATTATTCTCAGAATGGAAGGAATGCAGAAACATTGGTATAAATCACAATTTTCAGATGTCCTGTGCCTGCTTCTCAGGTATAAATGGTTTGTAACCATTATATTTGAATATTATACCCTTGTTATGACCAAGTTGCTATGGATATGCATTTAAGAAAAAATCTCATCAAAATATACTTTGAACAATAATGGGATCTGCCTTGCTACTTTCTCACATACAGTTATAGTCTTGAAAAAAAAAATTATTTCATAGAAGGAAAATGCAGTGAAAGGTTTCAAATTACAATAAGATAACATGCTGGACTGGCTCTACAGATCTGTATTACAGGCCACTGTGATTTCCTCAACATTATGTTTTAAATAAGTTGAGACAAGAAATGTAGGCATTTGTAACTTTACAATCAGATGAATATAAATGCCATTTTGGTCCAAAGACTGCCTTAGGAAGAATAAGTCAGATATTTTCATTAATAGCTAAAGGAATTCATTCCATTTGCTACTAAGTAGACTGACTCTACTAAAGAACTGAAGCGTTGTAAATACAGGGAATATACATTCATATTGTACAATTTTATGAACTTATATTTACACTTCAGAATTAACTCTTTTTACATATTTAATATGAAGTATGACTTTACTGCAGTGCTAAAAAAAGAACCCAACCTCCTGTGCAGTATATTTCAACAGAAATTTATTTCTGAAACAGGTGAAGTACAACACTGTAATACTGGTATCTGATTAAAATAAGTGATTGCCTGTCTAAATATGGAAACTAGCTATATTTTAGCCCAGAGTTCAAATTTACCTCTCATTATAAAAATTGTAATACAATTTAAATTGAAGATACCTTTCTAAACACCCACCACTATCCACTCAAAAGCAGATGCATTTCAGCAGCTGTTATATATATGAATGCACATGTAAGCAAACAATTTAAACTACAGTTTTTCTTTAAATAAGTTTAGAAATTTATGGGAAAAGAAATCTAACAGAAATATGATTTACTTTAGTAGGTTTTAATAATGTATTCTGGTCTTAAAATTAGAGACGTTCTGAGCACACAAAACAACTCCCCCGTTCATTACCTACACAAATACATGTGCACACCCACACAAGAGTTCATTTTAGATTTTAGATGGAGAACATATTCTTTATTTGGATCTTAGGACATTGAGTGTGATAAGATCAGAATAAAGATGATATTTTGAAATAAGTTGATTCATGAACCTGGCATATAACATTACAATGTAATGAACATTAAAATCATCTTTCTATACTGTCAAGCTTTCTTTGCAAATTTAGCAGAACAAACAATTACAAGCAAGCTTGCGTTACAAGGGTGGAAAAAAGATACTAAATATGAAGACAGGAGGACATTCAGTGTGACAGAAAAGCTTGGATCTTTTTGCTAAGATAACTGTTCTTTCCCTCATTTCAATCTACAAAACAGTCTAAACTGCTCTGAAATTTTAAAATCTATGAAGCCCAAAGGGGTACCAAAGCTAAGGTCTGTTCCCTCAAGAACAAATAAAATCTGTTTTTACGATGGAAGGAAAAATGCTACAGTAACCTACAAGTGACATTCCTTCTGCATCTGTTCACAGCACAATTTTACTTTTCCTATTCTGCTGACAGAAAAAAAATCAAATCCATCAGGTCATTGATAGTCTTAGAGATTTCAGTTCACTATCATTAACAATCTGATAGTCATCAAGAGAAAATAAAATAACAAGTGCCAGGACACAAAATCAAAGGTATTACATTAAAATATCAGTTATCCCTTGGACAGAGCTCAATAGCTTTTGACTTTCACCAAGTGTGAAGTACCTAATCTTTTAAAATCAAAGTACCACACACATCTGGAGGAAGCCAGATTATTTTTCCCAAAAGGAATTATAATCTGCTTGCTGGGGTTTTCTCTTTGGTTTTGATTTATTTGATTCAGGAGAAATAAGGAAGTTGCACAATGGATATATCTTTCACTGTGAACCAGAATCAAGAACTGAAGCAGCGTCACATAACACAAAACTCCCCCTTATGCTCCTACTGAGCATGAGGGGGAGTTTTCAGTGAGGAATGAATGCAGAATCACATCCTCAGGCTTTACTCACCTCTTATTTGGAGCTCCAGTATAATTGTAGCTGACATAAAAAAGGCCAAAAACCTGCTCCTGCAGCAGTGCTTTGAGTGTATACTTTTTTATTCATGCTCTTCAAAATCATATTAATGCCAGTGTATTTTCAAAGGGAGATTGAAATTTTGCTTCAATTCCACCATTCATAGGGTCCTCTCACATGACCCTGTTCAGTTCCCTTTCAAAAGGAGCAGTAATGGCTGAACTACGCCTTCGATCCTGCCACCATTTTTTTTATATTCTAGCAATATAGAATTGATATAGTTTCAGGGGCTGCTTTGAGAGTCTTTTTGTTGTTGGGAGCTCAATAATTCCTGCATTTAGGCTGCAGGAGGATCAAACCACAGCAATCTTTCAGGCAAGATTCTTATCTTGATACAGGTACAGTCTAACTCCAGCCACAAACTCATAATAAACTGCAATACTTAGTCTTTCATCTAATTCCCCTATAAAAGCTTGGTATCTCTTAAACAGTATACCCTAAATATATGTGAGCAACATATCCTTTCACATATATTGAAAACTGATCTCACAAGCTTAGCTGAGGGAATTTCTGAATGAGACATATATTGTATAAGGAAGAATCTATAAATTCAGCCACAGACGGGAAAAAAAATTCTCTTTGAAATCCTTTCTTTGTTTTAGGCACAAAACCTGTACAACCTCTGCACAGCTATTTCAGAGTTTATTCTTTAAATCCAAGGTCATGTAGCCATAGCAGCTAGTTCATGCTCAGAGGGGAGGTAATCATCCTCTGTTCTTCTCAGCAAGTGCTCTTTGCTGAGGTCAAAAAAATGGGGCAATGTAACACTGGAATCCATTACAAATTAGCATAATGTCACCACCTCTCTCTGTGACATTTAAAATGAGCGCAGATGAAGGACAGCATGGAAAACAATGCAATTACAAGTATCTGGATCCAACAATATTTCTGAGAATGAGCAAGGAACTCAAACTGCATGTAATGAGCCCTTTAACAAACTCCAGCATTTTTTGTGTTGCCTTCTTTCTCTGTTTTACCATTAAGCAAAACAAAACAGAAGAAACAAACCCCAGAAAATCTAGTCAGACCTTCACTTCTGAAGGCAGGAAAACCTGAAAGAAACCTGAAAAAAACTTTCATCATGTACAAATACAAAAAGAGAAAGCACACATAAAGGTGAGAAGAGCACCATCTCAGCACCACAATGCAGCACCGCTGTGAGGCAATCTGGGAAGATGAGATCTCTCTCTGCCTCTATACTGATGTCTAATCAGAATTTAACACTTCTGAAAATTCACAAAAAAAAAAAAAAAAGGCATAAAACATAAAGGAAAGGGAAAAGAAACACACAAACCCCAGAAACAAAATGTGTTATCTTGTGTTACACAGTCCAGTTGTAGTATCACCATATTTTTTTAATCAGCTCTGCTCAAAAATACTGGGAAGGAACATGCATACAGGTTTTTATATAGCAGGATAGAGTGAGAAACAGCTCGTCTCCTTTTCAACAAAAATTAGCAACTTCCATTTCTTCCTACATGCTCTAAGCCTTCTGGAAAACAAAACAGAACAGAACAAAACACAACAAAACAACAAAACACAACAAAACCAAAACAAAACCAAACAGAAATAGATAAAAAAAACTTCAGTCTTTACACATTCTGAAAACTTTTTTAATGTTATGTCTTTTCTGAAACATGATAGCTAATTAGTTATTTGATTATCATAATCAGAAACACCAATCATTGCAGTCTTGATGCAAATTCAGTGATTATCCCAAGAGGTTTGCGGTCCAGTAAATGTGTTGACAGGCTATTTGTTATTATAATGGTAATGCATCATGGTAACATATAGCAGAAAGCAAAAGACAAATACAGATTAATACTATCCATGATACTTCAATACAAGAGAAAATCTAATTTGACCTCCAGGTCAAATTATGTGGTTACTACTCAAGCAAAATTTCTTATAACATCAGTTTTGCATTCAGAAGACTCTAGTCTGCTAGAGAATGAAAATACACCTCATAAAAACCAGTGCCAAGCCACATCATGATCTCTCCTTAAAAATCACAGTACAGTTAATTGAAAATTTTAAAAGTCTGGTTTATTGTTTAGAAGCACAATCAAATATTGCAAGTAAAAATAAAGTATACAAATCAGTGTCTCTGTCTCTCTTTCATAAAGTTTTGCATCTAAATCTTTCAAACAACAACAAAAAAAATCATTCTATATAATCATTATTATATATTTTTACCTTTATATTAAAGCAACTTCCCTTTTGAGAAATGCTTAACAGTACCAGACATTTTTTTTGTGAAAATTACGACAGAAAACTGACATTAGCTAAACTACTTTTCCCAAAGAAGTTGCAGTTGCCAGCCCACTTGAGGATTTATTTTTAACCCCATTCCTTCAGCCTGTAATTTCTTATTTCCACTTTCAATTTAACAAGCTGAAAGTGGAACTGTGCAGAGATGAAATAGTCATGGAGTTGCTTTAAAATACTAAATTACTATTATCTGCTCCATGAGTTGGAACCCCTTTCTCTCCTTCTCATTCATGCTTTTTTATTTTTATTATTTTCAGCAGGTAATATTAAATGTCACCCAAGATCTACAAAAATACCAAAGCTATTCGTTTTTCTTTTTTCCCTCTTTCCTCTTCAAGACTAACAGCTGCCAGAATTGTGGCTGTCAAATCTGGCAGCTGGGAAACTTTCCAATACTTGCCAAAGAGTTGATTTGAGATATGCAAATAACACTTCTCCAAAAATTGTCCAAGGGGTCCCAAGGGGTGCAACTGAGGTTAGGTACTTCCTTCACAACTCTGTGAAGCCACTCTATCTTCCAGTCTCCCAAAAATAGAAAGCAAGGATTCAAGACAAAAAGATGTCATTTTTCACAATGACTTCATAGAGTAGCTGTCTATCACTCTACAGTGTAAACGTATATGGCTTCCATTGTCAGAGTATGCAAGCAATCTCATATTTCATGTACATATACTCCCACTAAGACTACCAAATTTAGAAAAATTATTATTGTATTTTAAGGCTAAGAAACTGAGACACAAAAATGAACAAAAAAAAAAACAAACCAAAACCAAACCCCCACAAAAACCCAACC
>JANEMJ010066392.1:0-22956 GCA_024361745.1 Cacatua alba | reverse complement strand
TATAAATGAAGAGTGGTGTAAGCTGCTGTGCAGCATTTGGTGTCATTTGTTTGAAATTAAGTCATTAACTATAACCGGAGCAGAGAAGGCTGAAAGGGGGATCTCATCAATGTTTATAAATACCTGAAGGGAAGGTGCAAAGATGACAGATCCAGGCTGTGCTCCGTGGTGCCCAGAGGCAGCTGGCACAAACTGAAATACTGGAAGTTCCCTCTGAACATCAGGAAACACTTTTTCACCACGAGGGTGACAGAGCACTGGTACAGGCTGCCCAAGGAGGCTATGGAGTCTCCATCTTTGGAGGTACTCAAAATCTGTCTGAACATTGTCCTGGGCAAATGGCTCTGGATGGCCTTGCTTGAGCAGGGACATTGGACAAGATGACCTCTAGAGGTCCCATGTAACTTCAACCATTCTGTGATTCCGTGATAATCTTATCGTGATGCCACTAGGAAAGGCAAAAACAATGCAATAGTACAAAATTTTCCTGCATCAGATTTTCCTGCATCTGTCCTGAAATATAAAAGCATTTCAGAGCATTTGAAGGTATAAATATCTGATACTACAGAGCTGTAGAAAGAATATGTTGAAATAAAATATTCCTGAATGGGAGATTGAAAACTGCATAGAAATAAGAGAGGTAACACCCTGTGAATGCAGTACACTCATGAAACTGAACAGCATTCTGTGCTTTATGAGGGTCCCCAAAATATACTGATAAATACACAGATCTTTTTCAGCTGAAGATTATATTAGGGCTGTGGTCAAGTGGGTACCAAATATAAAAGTACAGTCCCTTCAGGTACTGTTGCTCTTCCTATTTTCTTTAAAAGGGTTTTTGGAAGAGGTCAATTTTCTAAGCGAATTTTAGATATTTTATCCCTAATTTCTTGCATATATGTGCTTATTTTCAAGAAAAATGGTCAAGGTCTGGTGACGAACCTGTGAGTAACAAGTTACAGTACAAATATTCTTGCTGGAATTTTTTTTAAAAACTGAGAGAGAAAATAATCAGGAGATTATGTTCTGAAGAATGTGACACCAGAGCAAAATCATCCAAAAGACAAAGTTAATTTGATGAAAATCTGATTGCTAGCTGGCCTTTCTGGAAACACTGGAAGAAACCAACTTTTTTCACAGGGGATAATGTAAGTAGTAAATACCAAAGTTATTTTTTTACTCCATTTTGCTTTTAACATTTGGAGACAGATAATTTATACTGAGAAATAATGAAGAAACATAAACATTTCTTCCTTACTACCATAGGATAAACCACTATGATGATTTTCGCTTATTACAACTCAGTCGCTGTTAGTTTTCGTCTGTCACAAATTCAGAATCTTAGCACAAACTCGGCACCTACCATATGAGTAGGTAAAGCCTAAAAGACGATCACGTCTGGATTTTCTTTCCTGAGTTCCATCCCTATGTGCTGGATGATGCCTTGGGTCAAATGCTTTTAGGACAACTTAGTTCAACTATACGAAAATACATTAGTCAAATATGCGCTATTTGATATCTCAAAAGAGAACTTTTTGGTTTGTGCATTTTAGAAATGTTTTATAATAAATTTCATTTGAAGAAATGTCTTAGGCCAATATAGTTGTCCTCAAAGTACACTGCACAAATAGAAAATGCACAAGCCTCTTAAAGCAAAGATTAAGACCGATTGCCATGCAAAAGTCAATTATTTCAATCTGATCTCCCTCTGAACATATATATAAAACCACCTTGTCAAAAGAATCAAGAGAGCTTTCAGATGATTCAGAATACTTAAACACTGTATGGCCCTCCTCAGTCACCTTTTAAATAGATGTAGATCTGCAGAAAAAAATAGCACTTGAATTCATGACCCTTTTGAGGGGGGCTGGGAAGCATCTATCCCTTTCACACAGTAGTATACTTTGCCTCAAAAATGGCCCTTACAAAAACGAGTGAACAAATAACTTCCAAAACATGCTCAAGAGGCTCTACAAGCAGTGTGCATGAGGATGTGTTTCAATGCTAATATGTGTAGATTATATAAACATAGCCTTATTGTGTGTGACCTAAAGAATCATGATGAGAAAATAAAGACAAGAAACAGAAAAGAGCTGGGAGAGCTAAAGTATGTCAAAAGCATTCTCTTATAAGGCCTTCCTATAATAAATAGTATAATGGGAACCAAACAGCCTAGTATAAGATATAACAAACCCTGGGACAGTGCTCCCAGGAGGGAACAGCAAAAGAAATGTACTCTCATGTTCAAAGTCAATGCAGACCACTAATGTTTCAAGTGCTGTGAATGAAACAGAGCATAAAAGAGTCTAAAAAGTGTCCCAAATTACAAGCATAGTTCTTCCAAAAAAAAGCTGATTTCCAATTGAATAATATCCAAAATATTCCCTTTTCAAATAAAAGGAAATATGTGGAATAAAAAATAATAACAAATACTGAGTTGCAATGCTGTGTTTTAAAATATGCTTCAACAGGCTGAGACATCTTCACAGGGCATGGAAACTTCTTTCTTTAAAATAAATTAAAAATAAATTGCACTTAGAAAGGCAGTCATATATGCATCCCTACAGATTCCCAACATTTAATAGCAAATTTCCATGGAAATCAAAGGGTTGAAGCACACACACAAAGTTATTAATCTACTTGGGCATTATCTTTTCCAGTTCAAATGTATTTGTGTTCAAATTCCAGTGTGTGCTACTCATCATTAAATTTGTAACTATCATTGGAACACCAGGTCTGGTAAACAAAATTTTGCTGTGAGATTGTCATTCTCATGTGACTCTTAGAGTTCACAATTTCCACATCCACCATACATAGTAAGACTATATAAGTCAGCATTATTCTCTGCTGTTTGTTTTGTTGTGAATAGGAAAACATTCAGTACAAGTTCTGTGAATATTTCGTATTCACAGAACTTGTATTGAATCCAGCTGAGACTTGGAAAGGCAGATTTCGGGTATAATTTTGGGCACATAATGAGGCAGAAGGGAGTAACTCCAACTTTTTCTCTAAAGGTATGAGCTTAGGAGTACACCCAAGGCCTTCATTAAAAATGTGATGGTCCACTTGAAGGCTACAGAAAACAAATACACTAGCATTCCAATATGTGCATCCTGCCTTGTCTGAGAAGCGTAGTAGAAATGTCAATAAAATGTAAAAGTGAGTTTCCACACGTGACTCTCCTTGATACATTGGATGCAAAAAAATAAAAAAGGTCTTTCTCAAAAAAGAACAGAGGACTGCAACACTCTGGACTCGATCCATGTCAGAGTGATCGAAGTCAATCTATTCTCACTGAGCAAATGAGTTAACGATAAAATGTAACTACTTAATGGACGTGTGGACAGAGTAGTAGTTCTGGCTAATATAGTATATATATAATAACCAAACCAGGCCAAAAGTTGTCTTCTTTTTTACAGATGGGTCTAGTAAGTTACTACAGAATGAGAAGAACTAACCCTAGAATTTGTGTAGGCCAACAAGAAGAGATTCAAATTTTAGTACTGAAAATATGTGGAGTTCCTCATAGGAGGAATTGTTTATCATAAAGTTGTGCTCGGACTTCTCAGCAACATAACTTGGTTTTAGAAACAATTTTTATTAATTGCAAAGGGATTTTAAAACTGCATTTTCTAGTTATAAATAAATATACTTCCAAAAAGCAAAAATGCCTCTAGTCATGAGTTATCAGCAAAAATATATATACTTTGTACCTTTTTTCCCTGTAACTCTTCCTTCTCTCTCTACATGACTCACAAACTGTTTTAAAACAACAGCTCTGCAACATGCTTCAGAATTAGTTCCAGATCTTTTAAAAGAATTGCTGACTCAGAGATAACTTAAAAGCAAAATTTAGCTCGAATATACATAATTTTAATGCAGTGTTATTTCTATCATTTTATAATTTAAAACAGTGGCTCAGAATGACACTATTTGTAAAAAATATAATGATTTTAACTATTAAAAATGGGTTTCTCATTGTCAAAGCATATAGAACTATCAGTATCTCATTGATACTGATGTGAGCATAGATTAACTATATTTGCTTTAGGTTCAGGCATAACTTATCCCAGAGTCGTCACTTATTTGAAAAAAATTAATAATATTCAAATAATTGTGTCTGAATATGAAATTATTGGGTAAATAATATAACAGACATTAGTAGAAATGTCACTAAAAACAAATACTTACAACAAACATTTTATTTATACACAAAGTCAAAACAGGCATCTTCCCCTTTTTGGGCAGAACACTCTGAAAGAATGATTACAAACCACCACACAAAGTAAAGTTGCTGAGGTGGGACTCTGTGGAAAGGGATATAGATCATTTGTTTGTTTGACTTTTCCTCCATCTTTCTCTCAGATACATTATTAGGCAGCTGCAGGAGTTCTACTTGGAGACAACAGGATTCTGGGGACAAAGGACCATACATGGCCATCTTCCACATTTCCATACATGGGTACAAGACAAATATAAAGGAAAACACATTATTTATATATATATAGGTGCATATGTAAAAAAAAAAAAAAAATTGGGTTTATTTCATGCTTACCACTGTGCCCACTGAAAGTAATTTTAAACAGGTTATGCTAAACATGGCTAATATGTTTCTTCACAACTAGAAATTACTTCTGTGGACAATGATCACATTGGCATATAGGAAATCATTAAGAAGTATTTTACTGCTGCCCAACATATTTACATGAATTAATTTTATAATGCACCTGCAATGATGGAAGAAGACAAAGAATTATTACTGCTATTTTTAATACAGTGTAGTCAGCAGATAATTGTGTTTGCCTTAATGTTAACTAATGCCCCCCTTACTGTGTTTTAAAAGGAAGTGGATCAGCAGGAGCTGTTTAATTTACAGCAGCTTTTTGCTGTTTATGCAAAATTCAGCTATCAGAATACCAAACAGTTATTTTATGTATGATTTATTTCTTCCTTATTGATAAAAATTCCCCTTTTAGAAGAACAGTCACATGCAAAGTAACAGGAAGAAACAGTTTTAAAATACATGAAATGTCAAAAGTTCATTGTTTTGCATGTATTACTGCCTATACTCAGGCTGTTCAGAGTATTATGAATATTTGTGAAACTGTGTCCCTCAAAGCTGTAGCTAAGGAAACACAGTTGTACACAACAATTACATATCCTAAAACTTAACACTATTAATCACTTTCAATGTCATTACTGAGAGTGCTCAGCAAGAAATCTGAAAAGCAAAAGGGGAAGGATTTTTGAATTCTGCTTCTATTATTTTAGGATGTTTTGTCTTGTTTTCTTTTAGGGGACCTGAATCCATTTTCTTTTTGTCTGATTGACTGCACTCCGTATTTTCAAGGGCTTTTCAAACTGGACATCACTAAGCCTGTTTGGAATGCCAGACAAGAAAACAGTGAAATGAAACTACTAGTTGCCATTTAGCCTCTAGTATATTGGTAATATTACACTGCAGGGTTATTTCACTTAGTCTTATTTTCTTACACTTTCACATACTGTAATTCACAGTCACTTCATAGGTTTATCTAAAAAGGTTTCTGACTTCAAAAATACATGCTCTAAAACTGGTTGTGAATTCTAGTGCTTTTAAATAATTTTTAGTGTATTTGGAAATGGAGTTTGGTCAAAGCAGCTGTTTTAATTTCCTGTTTCTGCCTGTCGACTATTTCCCTGGAAAGCACAGGCATATCTAGCAAAACCAAAACTGGCCAAAGAAAATGATATAAGAGATTGAAAAGGCTTACACATAAACAGCTGGAACTCCACTTAGAATCCCTATTGCAAAATAACTTGTGAATACTTCCTCTTCTCAAAATACGGCAACAGAAAACCTCTTACTGATACCGACATTACTTCTATGATTATTATTTCAAAAATGTTTTTATTATTAACAACATAGATGAGGTTCAGGTTTCCTAAGTCTCACTTATATTAACTTCTACATAGGGAACATTACAGAACAATATCTACTGCTAAAAGCAAAGCAAGTCCAGCTTCTCTTCCCTCGGTCCTGCTCCTCTTCTCACATTCCCATCCTTTCCAAATGCTCTGTGGCTTATATGAAGATGAGTTTGGCTAGGAACTATGGCATGGCCATTTCAACCTCAATTTTTCAACAGACTTACATTAAAAACTCTGTAATTTCATAGCTCTTACTGAGTGGGGTCTTTTCACTCTGCATATTTTATAAACAAATTAACTAATCCTGTAAGATGCTGCACAAAACAATCCATGGCATAGGAATACCACAGAACCTAGACCTCTACTATGGGAGATCCAAATCATACAATTTAGTTATATGTCAGGTTCGTTCAACTGGTTTTAAACTGAAGCTAGTCCTACAGAAGTATCTCAACTAAACAAACAATCTGAGACCAAATAAATGCAATCTTTCATTACACAATGCTTATTAAGACAATGAGGTGGGCCAGCAGACTAGCAAGTCATCCTGTTTTTATAAGAACAAAATCTTTTCTTAGGCCAAATGATACAGCTGAGAGAAAGAAGTACCAGCATACAAACTTTTTTCTTGAGCCTGAAGTAAACATTTGACTTGCCTGCTAAAATGTTACTCTACCTGAAATATTTTTTCTCCTCCTAGAGCAATTGTTAAATATTTCACATGTATTGTATTCTATTTGTATGTAAGTAATTTCTGATAAGCCAACCATCAGAAACAAAAGATTTCTATGTATCTTACATACTCACAACTGTTTCAACACAGCATTTTCACACATCTTTCCTTTAAAAAGACTGTATCATTTTGTAAAATGTCATTAAATATCCATAAGACTGCCATTAAATATCCATGATTTCAAAAAGCTTAAGTATGATCTCCAGTCATATCATTTCGCAAAAGAGTTAGTGGCTGGACATCAACTGTGAAAAAATACTTTATTTTCACCATTTAGCAATAATTATCGTATTCAGTTATTTCTGCTGCAATTTATTAACAGGGCAATATTTCCACAGTTCCATATTCTGAAAAACAGCTTTTCTGTCTATGAGCAATGAGGCAAAACTTTGTTGCCTAAATATCTCGCAAACTAACCTAAGATCTTTAAGTACTTAATTTCACTGATAAATGAGACATTTCAAGGTATAAATGGTCTATACTGTTACCCAACAAGAATTGCATCTGCTGTTGTTTTCATTGGCATAATTTGGACCAAAATTAAAGCCTGATAAAAATCACAACGAAAATCTAACTCATTAGAAGTAGCAACAAGTTATTTAGCAAGGTTAGCAGATGTGAATTTGGAAAAGGAATCCTTACATAAGAGTGTTTCTAACTTCTGAATAAAATAATTTTATTTTAGAGAGATTTAATTTTAGGGATCCTTAAAATTTTTAACTATTACCACATCTGTGTCTTCTCTTTCAAAATTCTTTGTTATAGGGATCTTGCAACCAAAGGGATCTTCCTCCTTGTGAATTTACTACTAAGAAATAGTGATTATATTCCAGAACAGGATTTCTATTCATCCTTACTTACTCCTCACTGAAATACACCAAAACCACACCTGTATCCACACGGATACATAGTGACTAGCTGAAGAATGAAGAAATAACTTTGCAAATTATACTGCATGTTAGTCACAGTGTTATCAAGTAATGATAAGTTATTAGTTTATACAGTTTAGTAGATTACATAAAAGCATTTTTAAAAGCCTACTCCAAGGCGTTCTCTTCTATCCAAGTCCATATCTGGTTTTATGAGTTTGTTCTCCCTAAGAGAGTAAAAATAAATTCTGGTATTTGAGTGACAATTAGCTTTAATGCTTTATTAATTTCTACTGTATGTTAATAAATTTGGCTAGAAAATGAACTTCAATCTACATTTAAATTTGTCATTATAGAAGTTTTTCCAATTAAAAAGTAAATTAAATGCTACACCAACCATGTATGTGTAAAATGTTGAGATTCGAGAGTTTTTCTAGAACAGTTAAGACCCTAGACTTGATACATTGCCTAAAATCTAGCGGGGGGGGTTGTCCCCTAAAAAAGGGAAGGTACAGAAAAACACGTTAATGGAATCCTGACCAAAAGATTAAACTTATTTCCAAAGGAAACGAAGCCTATTTAATATTAATATTCTATGATTCTAAAATAATAAACTGTTCTTCATTACCAGTTTTCCTTTCAATTGCATATTAAAGTTTCATCATATTATAAGGAAAGTAAACCCTGGTCATCTGGCTAACCTGTCTGGTGATGCGGGTCTCACCTTTGCATCTGCCACTGACCTGTACTGAAGTATCGGGTAACGTGTTTCCTTTCTTTGGGGCTCCATCTTCCTTCTGATTATCTGTCAGCTCTATTTATATAGATTTTGAAATATTTGGAAAGCATTTCTTTTCAGTGTCCCATGGTGTAGGTTTTTTGATGCACTTAATACATGTAATAAAAATATACTATTATTTATTAAGATATTCTAAATTAGTATGCACTAAGGAAAACCAGGTACATTTATCATGATATTTCCAATAAATGGTAAATAAGTAATCATTAAAAAATACTCATGGTTCAAAATCAGTTCAGGAGCACAAATCAACCAAATAATAAACAGCTTTTCTTTTCAAGTGCTGCTTGTGCTAACATTTAAATTGTAAAGCTACTTCTTGATTTGTCAGTCTGTGCACTGAAGCCAACTTAAGTTGTTCCTGCCCACATCAAAACTTGAACCACTCTGTACAGCTAAGATTTGTCTTTGTTTCTAGGAGTGAGTACTGCTGTGCAAACAAATAAAAACCTATTGGGTCTGACTCTCACCCATCTTCAGAGAGTCTCTGTTTTAAGAAAACTTCTAATTTAATTGTGTCTTATCCCTTTTTCTTATACATAAGTCAGTAATGTTCCTTTTCCTTCCTCAGGACTTTTTCTCTCATTCCCCGAATCTCATGAATTTCAGATCCTATCTAACTTGTCAAAAATGTCTTTGGGCATTTGTAGTCACTCACAAGAGAAACTCAGCAATCACCTTTCCTTGTTTTCCAAATGCCTAGAAGGACAAGAATTCCTGAAGTTTCTATTTACAAATGCAGTCAAATGAAACAGCATTACTACCCTCCAGGTCTGTTTATTGCAAGTCTCCAGTCACACCACTATTACTGGATATAACAATAATTATTATTTTCCTTCCTTATAATACTAACAATTTTATAGTTAGAAGAGTGTGCTTTATATCTCATTATCATTTCTCTGATTCTCCATATTCTCAGACCTACGATACTGTTTTATTAGATTCTGTCGTGAGTGTAGCCTATCTGCAAACCACTTTTACCAGTAATAATGTATTAAATGACCTCAAGTTTTGTGTTCACATGTAGTTTGAAGAAATAACAATTTAAATGTTTTTAACATTTAATTTTAACTTATTTTAAGCTGATACTAATTTTAACACTGGTGGTTTTTTTCACAGTAGATTTGAACTCTTTCTAAGCCCCAGCAAACGAGGACTGACTGCCTAAACAGTAGTGTGTAAGTTCTGCACTTCTGTTTAATAAGTGATTTTTACAAAATGATGCTCTGTGATGAACAAGCATTTTTTAATTTAAAAGCAGCAGAAAATGCTACAGAAAATTCTATGTTTGGGTTGAGGTTTGTTCTTAGAAATTGTGTCTTTTCTCAAAAGAAAGCTTACCTAAGAAGTATGATACCAATATGCCAATTATTTTTAAACCATCTCTACTGAGAATATACTTCAGATCAATTTACATACTAAGTTAACATGATGCTTTAGTCCTTGCTGCTGTAGATTGTCCCTAAACTTTTTTCTAAAGGGCAAAAAAGGTGCACTGAAAACCTGCTGAAGCAATATGCTACTATTTATCAAGTTCAACATTTAAAAATGGAATACATAGTATATCCTCTAGTGGATCATTGTGAAAAACACCAATTTGGCATGATTGAACATGACACATAAAAACCTCTGTGAAGGGAATAGGAACATTATTACAGTTTTAAGATAAAGTTATATAATGCAAACTATACAGAAGAGCTCACTTACATATCTTCAGCATTAAAATAAATTTCTTTCTTATAGCTCTTTCCAGTGCAACTCAAAACATTATGCTTTCTAAATCTCCTGTTTAAAGACTGAAACAATTCAGTATTCATCCGGACATCTGCTCTAATTGACAAATCCAGATGAACTTTGTACTTTCTGCTTCAGATGTTGCCCTCACAGAATGAAATAATGTAATGGTATACTATTATGTTTAGCCTCACCCCATTTCTAAAATTAGGGTTTCCTAAACCCTATTTATGTTCAGATAAATTATCACAAGTATTCTGGACCAAAAAGAGCCCAAATAAATAAATCACAGAAATCCTAGGCCTTCATTACTTAGAAGGCAAAAGAAGGCTTTTCCAGTAAGATTCTATAATATTTTGGTTTAAGTTCTTGAATCAGGTGTCAAGCAAAAAATAAGTGTAATTGTTCCTGATCACCTAAGAATGCTGTGTTGTCCTTATACAATTCTGTAAGACACAGTTGATTTCCTGTTCTTAGATCCTCAAGATTTTTTATCAGATTCATGACATTGCATCAGTTTCAGCTTTTTGCTAGTGGCACTGTCAATATATTTCTCTCAAAAGAGAGTACTAATTAAACAATTTTCATATTAAAAGTGTACTAGATACAAATCTATGCATCCGACTGCCCAAGGCTGCTCATCCTTCTTTAATTCACTCATCTAGGTTAAGATTTCTCTTAAAAGGTCACATTTAATTCAGTCTTCTAACTTCCACTTTTTGCACAATGTCAAGGAATCTTTATGATTCTTTTTCCTCAAGTGATGGTAACTTTTGAATTGTTCAAATAGCACACAAACAAGTGATGTGATATGACGTGGGAAAACAGAAGAAGAAAGAATGAAATATTTTAAGATGTTATTTTTCCTTTTTTACATCGAATGGTAAGTATAAAGCATAGAAATTTAACTTTTTTTAATTTAAAAACCCCTAGAGATCCTCACACCAGAGTCTCTTCAAGCACTGGCCCATCAACTCCCACATTTTGTACAGCTGATAAAAACGGCAGCATTGCTATTCTCTATGTCTGCCAGTATTTCTCAGTGAATTTTTGTCTGTTTTCATAAACCTTGGCTCCAAAACAACCCCAACACTTCCCTGTATAGTCTGCAACTGGATTCCCTCATACAACAGAAGTGCAACATTTTGCCTTTTTAAGTGGCTTCTGATATCTTTATGAATGCTGGTTTATTTTTGCAGTTCTCACAGCACAAAGAAACCAATGCTCTTTTGAAAACAGACTGACAAGGAATTAATTCAAGCTCAAATAATTTTGACTAAATTAAAAAACTTTGTTGTACTATAAAAATAAGATGACTTTCCAACAGTTATGATTAAAATGTCATCATGTGCAGATTATCAAAGCAGGAGGGCGAGCAGATTTCATTCTGTAAATCCTCTTCCTCCTAAGTAGAGGAAATAAAGATACATGCATTGTATGTGGCAAACTGAAAATAGAGGTTAATGTTATTTTCTTTCTTTTGGTTTTTGGTGTGACTTGGTTTATATTTCAGAATTTTAACAGAGAAGTAGAAAAATATCAAGGCTAAAAGGGACTGTAACTAAATTAGCATGACCACACTTCCTATACGGGCCAAGGAATCTCCAGCTATTAAACCAAAACTAAAAGTTTTTGTAAAGATTCCAAGTCATAACAACCTAAATCATGTCTTCCAAAGGTTAGGTATCCTCACTGTTAAAAGATAGGCACCTTATTTATTAGTCTGAATTTGTCTTCCTTCAGCTTCCAGCTCCTGGACCTTATTATATTCTTTACCGGTTTAAGGCCATCAAATACTAGAAATCTCATTTTCATGCACCTATTTGTGGACTCTGATCAAATTACATCTGAATCCTCATGCAAACATATTGAACAGATTGAGCTTTCTAAGCCTCTCATTATAACTCACATTACAAGAAGACAACAAACATTCTTATAGCTATTTCTAATAATTTTCAATAATTTTTCCTTTTTGAAATATAACAACCATAACTGAAAATAATATTACAGGAATAGTCTAACTTATGCCATTAGCTAACGTTATCCTACTTACCTACTGCTAAACCATTTCTCTGTTAGCAAATGGCACAGAAAAAAAGTGATCTACACACCTAAACACATTACTCTGATCTAAGAGTACAAAAGACCTAAAACAACTTCTGAAGAAAATAAACCATTAAATATATGAGAGCAACCTGACCTAGTTGAACATGTCCCTGCTCATTGCAGGGCGGTTGGAGTAGATGACCTTTGAAGGTCCCTTCCAACCCAAACTATTCTATGATTCTATGAGGGTAAATGGAGAATGAGATAAAAGGACATGACTGCCATAGCAATCCTGTTAAAATGACTGGACGTCTTTGATAGAAGAACAAATTTTATGGACAAGTAAAAACAGCATAGGATTTATCCTGACCTCTGCAATACACTACAAACAACTTTTACATAAAAACAGGATTAATGCTGTAATCGTAAGAAGCAATAGTGGCTGTTGAGATTTCAACTCGTGTATGCTGGACCTCTGCCCTAAAGTGAAGTTAGCACTGCCGTTCTTCAAAGATTGTCTTTGGGAACAAACTTATTAAACATTTTTAAAACACCCTGGCATAAAAAGTAGGAGTGATGTCAATGCCTCCTAACCATGTGTCAATACACAGAGCTGAACTATGATAAAGGAAAAACTGGGTGACTTGGGGACTGGAGTAATAGAAGTGTCACGACATTCAATAATACAAAGTATAAGGTTGGGACACAGGCTCAGAGCTTAAGGCTTCTTAGCAGTGTATACCAAATTGGATTTTGATGCCCTTGAGGAGAGGATAAAATTACTTACTTTCTCAGCATGAAGAGGCATCAAAACTATATTTCACGGTGATGACAGAGGAACCAGGACAGGAACATCTTTCCTGA
This sequence comes from Cacatua alba, assembly GCA_024361745.1. Classification (NCBI taxonomy): domain Eukaryota; kingdom Metazoa; phylum Chordata; class Aves; order Psittaciformes; family Cacatuidae; genus Cacatua; species Cacatua alba. The sequence continues at coordinate 10,001 of JANEMJ010066392.1, read as the reverse complement.
GAAGTTTGTGTGTTGCTGAGCTAATCAACATCCCTACCACCAATAAAAGATGGCCACAGAACTACTGCCTTCTGCAAAATCCCCACTCTGACTCAGGGCTGGGTCCATGCACCCTGCCCAAGGAGAACAATGGAATACTGCCGGCAGAGGCTGAGAGGTGAAAAAGGTACATCTCCGGTCGAAAGAACTTCCAGATAGCCAAGATCCTCCAGTTAGCCCTGTGCTCACCTCTGTCAGTGGCCAAATCTTCCTAGAGGACAATGCTGTCTCCAACCTGGAGAAATGAAGAGGAGAAAAGCCACAACTAAGGAAAACTTGCCAGTCGCAATAATATGCGGCTATGAAACCTAAACCCACACAGCCCTGCTAGAAGTAGGGGCCAGCTTTAAGCCCTTAAATGCAACTTCACCTCCTCCATGCCGAAATGGACTTCTGTTTTGTTATCCCCTCTAGCAGCTGAGTTGACAGAGCTGGGGAAGCGGTGTAGGCTAAAGGGGCTGAGTACACAGCTATCATAGCAGCAGCCACATGAAATTAATCCTTGTGTGATGTTGGCACCCTGAGCTGCTAAGAAAGGATGAGCTATGGGAGCAATTCTGTACCATGATGATTTCACAGACTCATTGGTCTGTCACCATACACAACCATTTATGCCTAAATCTAGTTCTGTGGCAGTTCCTTAGAAACTAATATACTGAAAACCTATTAGGGAAATTAAGATCATAACATATTAGTCAATCTCAGGACAACTGAGCCACCACTGTGATGCAACTCTGTGAGGAAAACATGACCTTAAATCAGAAATTATCATTAGAGGAAGAAAAGTCTTTATGCTATTTTACATTGCATTAATGAGCCCCTATGTATACAGCTATGTAGAAATCTGGCAACTTATATTAAAAAAAATGGATTTAAACTGGGACACATGCAGGAAAATGTTACTAGGATGATCAGAGAATGGAAAAAATCCTGTTTTATAAGAACCAAGTACAAGAACTCATGCCTGCATAAAGTGATGTCTCACTACTGTTTTTCCTTTACCCCCAGTTGCACCATTGTTTCTGCCCCAACATCACCTGCACCTTTCTACCAACCTAACTGGTCATGTAGCTATGCAGTGAACTCGGTCAAGGAACCAATCAGTCATTAAAAATCTTTCAATCATCAGTTTCCCGGTGATGTTTCCTTTTTGAGCATGTAAACCTGTGCTGGTACACACAAAATAGGGCCTGAAGCAGACGTAAGAGTAGCAATGCCAATTTATGGTGCAACTGGAGATCATTGTTCACTAATAAATACATGTTGAATCAAAACACCAAGAAGGAATATAGCTGTTTAAACATAAAGATAACACATGCTCCAAGAAAATGGTTATACATCTGTCAGCAATCACTTCAGGCTGGAAATCAGGCGGCTTTTAACTATGACAAAAGTACAGCTGCAGTTCCAGGTAAAGGGACAAAAGGATAACCAGTTCTTACAGCATAACAACTGGGTATCTACTAGCACTTTAGAAGTCCTTTTCAATATCGTATTTAAAAATTATTCCATATTTTTTATAATAGCTATGTATTTTATCGTGTTTGGGTATATATATATATTTTTACTATATGTCCCAGGAAGTCCAGATTGGTAAATTAACAAACTAAAAAAAGGTATCACTTGTACAAACTAATATTATGACATCTGGAAACACTACTAACAGTAGTATTTACTAGTAAAGTTAACAGAAACTTCAGACTATCATTTCTCTAAAATTCCAAAACTACTCAGGCAGCTTTTGTCCAAAAATTAATCCCCTGTATGTGGGATGAAACTTCCAAACATGTGTTGTACACCCTGGCATCCATGACAAAAATTGTGACCTGATTTTTAAGAGAGCGTGGGTCTCAGTATCTTGTTGTTTTGAAAAGTTGCCCACCTGATTATGAGTGTAAAGCCACTGATTTGACTCCGAAAAGGAAAAGTATGCAAAATAGATAACTGTAGTTAAAATTAAAAAAAAATCAAAAATCACTAAAAAAGAAAAATAAATAAACCATCCCACAAAACAATGTAGACACAAAAATCTTTGATTCAAGTTTTGAACATGGTTAGAGCTCGCCATTTTGCATAAGAAACTTGACAAACTCTGGAGTCTTGAAGCATACCAACCTGCAGCAGATCATTTCTATTTAGCTGCATATGGTCAACTCTTACTTCTAATACTAATCACTTGTGCTCGAGCAGCTCCTTTAGAGGTCCATGCTGAGAGCAATGAATGTGTGTTACTTTGTCTGTTTTCACATTCTTTGCAATGAAATAGTGACTTAAGGATTTATTTTTCTAACAACTTGGTGGAGATTGATTATTAGACACCAGAAAAATGTTTTGTTAACATTTTAAAGAAATTCTAACAAATTTAATTAGGTTGAGACATATAGTTTAAGGGTTGGCTGAGTTTTGCTTTGGGCATAACCACACAAAATATTTTACACACCACCTGTTAAATCACATTAATGTGTGACCAAATAAGCCTGAACTATTTCTAACACATCAAAAAACACTAGCCGAGTTTTAGACCTAATATTGCTTTCTTCCCCCTCAAAGATGCCCCACTGGTGCCTCACAGTTCTACAGTGGTACACTTGAAACAGCTACTTTAAAATACAGCAAATAAATACACACAAAAGAGCATACGAAAAATTTGAAAAACACATGCAAAAATAGAAATATGAAATAAATGCAAAACTACAATAATATCTACAAATACAATTGCTTTTATCTTATCTTAAACCACATTATTACAGACTTCTAGACATGCTCTAACAAAAAAAAGTTCGTCTGTTCTGGCATAAAGAATTGGGTGGTTTGGTATTTTTTCCAGTTGCTCATCCAAAGCACCTGAAGAGCTCAAAGTCTAAAAGGTGCTGACAGCAAAAAAACATGGATATGGCAATCAAAAACAATGAACCTAATACCATCCTTACCATCCTTTTAAATCAGAACATTAGAAATGTACATTTTACAACACATTTTATGAGATGTCTTACTCTTCTCTTGACATCATTATCACCTGCTTGATCCTCTAATACTGCCAAAAACATTTCAAAACTAATATGAAAAGTCATATATTTTTGACAAACAAAATAAACTATGTTATATTGAATATTTATGATATAAATGTACTCCTTACTGGTTTAATTATTAATACAGCTGTTGTAATTGATTTATTAAGTCGCATTAAAGAACAATATACAATTTTTTGGTCTGCTTTTCAAATTACTACCTTTTTAGATGGGTAGATCAGTTCTTTGTTGCTATTAATATTATTTTAATAAATAATAACAACATACAGTTAACAACATAACAAATCTTTTTGTGTGCTTTTATCTCATCCTTTTAAAATTTCTTTGTGTATGCTTTATAACGTACATATTAGTCCTGTAGCACATGTACATATTTATAAATTTATATATATAAATAACATTTCTAGTAAGAGCTATGTGATTTAATATGCTTCAATGTTAATTTAATCTTTGTTTAACACTTTATGATATAGCACTTTGAAATACTAAGTTCAGTTTATTTCAATACTTGGTTTTAATGGCTGTCAGAGCTGAAAAAGATGCTGCACAAAGATGCGTGGATCCCACTGGAAGGAGCGCATCGTTCCCTGCAGTTACTAAGTCATGATACTCATTTTTCAATCCCATCCACAAATTTTGCAAAGTTTTTGCTTGAAACTGAGCTGGTAAATGTCCATCTTCCCTGGTGTCAATCACTTGTTCTTCCAAACTAATCAGGAGGTGTTGTATGTTTATATTGTTTACAAATAGGTTCAAAGTCTACTGGAGCTCTTGTTTGGAAGATTTTTACATAGGTTAGAAAATTCTATTTCTATCCTTTGAAAGAGTACAGACATTGAAAGGTGTTTATAGGTGACAGACTCACATTGTGTTCAGCAATAAAAACCAAAACAAAACCCATATAATGAAAGGAACATATCCAAACATCTGTTTCCAATGTGCTCCCTCCATACATGCATTCCTTTTGCAAAGCACTTACTTTCGCGCTCATTGCTAAAATGTCACCTTCACCTCGAAGGAACACATTAAGTGTGTTTAATTTTTGGAAATACCTGCTAGGTAGCAAACTGCTCTCAGCCTCCTGTCATCACTGGAAAGGTCAGCACATTTGGTACACTTGTCTTTTTGCAAAAGAGAAATGTGTAAAGTTTGACAACTCTTGTAAGCACTTTGCCACAAGATAACCAGCAAAGCACTGTGTGATGCAAGAGATTTTCATGGTCCCTCCCTACCTATTTCAAAGTCTGCTAAAGCTACTACTATTTGAAGGGCTTGTTCTTATAAAGTTAACTGCATAGATGTCATTCTGTAGGACTTTGTGCACTCCTGCCTCTGACTATGGGACCTGATGAGATGCATCCACAGGTCCTGAGGGGACTGGATGTAGTTGCCATACAAGTATATATCATATTTGAGAACTTGAGTGGCAGTGCAGGGAAGCTCCTGCTAACCGGAAAAGGGGAAATGCAAACGCCATTTTTAAAAAGGGAAAAAGAAAGATCCAGGTCAGTCAGTCTCCCCTTGGTGCCTGGCAGGATCATTAAGCAGATCCTCCTGGAAACTATGCTAAGGCATAAGAACAATAAGAGGGACTTTGGTGACAGCCAACATGGCTTCACTAAGGACAAATCATGCCTGACAAATTTGGTTGCCTTCTACAATGGGGCCACGACACTGGTAGATAAGGGAAGAGCAACTGATGCAATTTACCTGGACTTGTGCAAGGCATTTGACACTGTCCCGCACAACATCCTTGTCTCTGAACTGGAGAAACATGGGTTTGATCGATGGACCACTTGGTACATAAGGAATTGACTGGATGGTCAGACTCAGAGAACTGTGGTCATTGAAATACAATGAAAAGTTAGAAGCTTCTGTATTTTCATCGAACTGTGTAGCAAACCTCCCACACTATTTAACTTGTTCTAACACTTGTATCTCCAAATTTTCATAGTGTTTTCTATGCAATTTCCAACACTACTTTCTGAAAAATGTGTGCATTTTTGTTACTCTATTGTTTTGCACTATTTCAGCTATTTTTATTATGGCAGGAAGAACAAGTGCTTTCCCAATGGTACGGTCTTTTGCTGTTACCTAAAAAACTTCTAAGTATTTAGCATCAAGGGTTTGCAAAGTACTGGATTGAGCATCACGACCTGAACCATTGCTGTAAAAAATTGTGCAGGTTTGTCTTCATGTTCTGGATGCTCATTTTCTAAACATCCTGATAACTCTAATGGCTTCATACTCCCACAGGCTAATATCTCAAGACACAATATACTTAGAGCTAAGTTCAGCTTCTACAACAGCAAACGTCATACCATATGTCAAACAGTCTCGACAATTTTTAATGGTTTTGATCCACTTATTGTCAGATCCAATCAGATCACCACTGGTTTTGATCTCATGTGGCTGACAGCTCATACAAGGAACAGGAAAAGTGTAAGCTCTGCCATTTTCTTGTTTCTTGCTTGTGCTCAGAAATATCTTCAATCATGGTTTCTTTCCAGGAATCATTTTAAGCCACTTGTCCATTTTGTGGAGGTTAATGGAGTTAAAACTAGATAATATAACCTGTAAATCCACTTAAGCAAGCACATGTAAGAGTGAGGGCACCAGCAGCAATTTGTGTATTAAATATTAGTAAAACTTAATTTTTTTTTAATAGAAAATAACTGGAATTGCTAATACGTGGATCATCTTGTGTGCATTCTGGTGTGTGTATACCACACTCTGAAGACCACTGCTGATAATCACTAACTAAATGATTATATCAATATAAAATTCAAAATCTTCACATTGTTTTCTTACAGCTAGTGTTAAAAACGAAAATGTTTTTATCATTATCCTGTAGGCCCTGCTTTAAGTGAAAGAGTTTTCCTGTAGTACCAGTTTCCTCACAAAGCTGTCAGGAGCAGTGTCAAGAGGGTATTGCTATATATTTATTTCTGGTGGCACCTTTTAATCTGGAGTTCTACTGAAAACTTACTAGGCCTCCCAGCAAGGCCTAGTAAGTGTGAACAGTTAAGAATTGGCTTGTATGTCTGAATGTTGGCTTTGTCAAACCCTGAGATGCCATCCAAGTGATCTCTCAAATTATTTGTGATCGGTTGCAACTAATTCCTATGGCTTGTTCCTCAGACCCAGTTAATACTTGTTTAATTCTGTTTCCCACTCCTGACTAGACTGCCTGTCAGCTTGCTGCTTCTTGAAATAAACTCTTACCCTGTCCTTCAATTTAGTATACATTTTGATTCTACTCTTAATTTCTCTCTTGACTTTGGCTCACCTTCACTTTGTTCCCAGCCTTGACTCTAGTCTAGCAGTAATCAGTGAGCCCAGCTGCCTATTTGCAGTATCTACCTCCAGATGACAGTTGCTTGATATTGTGTGGAAGTTGACAATACAAATCAAGAAGTGAAACTTTCACAGATACGGAACATGATTAGAAGCTGTTACTTGAAAATATCAAAACAAATTGAATTGAATGCTCCTGTAGTTTTCTATATAGTTGCTGAAATGCGAATGCTCTGGGCATCTGTAGGAAATCCAGTGTAGTTCTCTATCTACCACTACAAATGCTGTTCAACTCACATAATGTAATCATTTGGGGAGCATTAGGCCTCTGACTAACCACAAAGCTTTAGCAGGTAGGGCGACTTGCTTGCTATGACATTACCTAAGCTAGAACACTGATTGTTTTCTTACAATTTCTGAAACTGGTCATTATGAACCTGAAAAATTTTAAGTGCAAAATGGAATATAATTTAAAATCAACCTTTTTAATAACTATTTCTAAAACTGATACAAGTCCTGGTACTATCATTTACCAAGCATTAAGTCTTCAATATAACATGTTACATTAATAAAACTATTATAAAATTTATTCCTGTAATCTGCTTGAATAGACATACAAAAATAAAAGATCTACAGGTTCAAAATCTATGTTATGGCTTCCATTCAAATCTCATGTCCTTTTTTGATTTCTGGTTTCACAGCTGTAAAGGAACCTATCTGAAAACCTCTGCAGTGATAGAAGAGCACTGAACTGAATGAATCTTAGTAACTTGATCAAAAAATCTTCCATGAAGGATCAGAGAAGACGGGGTTTGGGATCATGCTTCTCACCTTTTGACAAGAAAAGAAAGTGAATGCCTGTGAGCTTTTGGCTTCTAAACTTAAGCAAACTTTCACACCTGAAAACAGAGATAATCTTCAACACATTCACAGCTACTTGGATTTTGCTATACCCACGTATCAGGACTTGCATCTGAAGAGACCAAGCGCTGCTCATATGAACTGAAAAGACTGCTTCAAGGCTATCAACCCTTATACTTGGAAAGTTTTTAGATGGCATTATAACTTGACAGTTCCTATTCAACATGACGCTCACCTTGAATGGAATGTAATTTAATCACACTGGGCCAGATCCACAGTTGTTGGGATCTAATGCATGTTCCATTAAAGCCTTCTAAGACTGGCATTATCAGACTAAACTTTGACAGTTTGCTATCATTAAAAAAACCTGTCCCCTCAGGTTCCTGAACAAAATCTGTCTTCTGCTCCATACCACCCTTAGGTTGGAGCGCTTAATGCATCCTGCCACAGTGAATTAAGAGAGTTTTGAAACTTGAGAGCCTAAGTCAATGGGAGAATTAAGATTATTGAGCATATATTGTTGAAGAAAATTTACTGTTAAGAGTTGCCCCTGTGAATTCTTGTTTGTGAAATTAGCAGTCTCTGATGATAAGCTTACAAAATCCTTAACAAATCTCAGGGCCACTGAAATAAACATTTGAAACTGGTGTTTATCTTAAATCCTATTTCCAAATATAAGTATATTGTAAACTGGCATAACCAACTGGAAAGTCACTTTTTGCCATGTTAATTTCAGTCTTGGTTTTGTTTGATCATTTATCAAATGCTAGAGCAAGGACAAGCAGTCAAAGGAGAGGATGGGAATTCCTCCTCCAGTGGCACTGTTCTTGAAAGCATTCATAAACAATTACTTTGGAATACCTGAGAGTGAAGTGGCCACATACTGTGTAAATCTCTTCAACAATAATGTTACCTTGAGCAAAGTGAACTTTGACCTCTGTACATTTTTACAGTAATAGTTAGAAATGCTGTGTATTATTCTCTACTTAAACATAGAGAAAAGTATCAAGGCATAATATTTAAGCAGAATTACAGATTAAGGTCCTGACCACTAAAGAGGAGATGTTAACTCTGTCATGGCTACTCTACATATTTTAATTTGTGCAGCTGCAATTAAGGCAATAGTACCTGGAATAATTCCAATTGAAGACAGGAACTTAGTCAGAATTACAAATGACGATGCACCAGTTAAGTGTGTAGAACGTCTTCGGATAACCCACCAAGTTTTTCAGGGAAACAGGCTAGAACTTTACCCTAGAAGAGTCCAACATGTCATCTGAAGTATAGTCAAACTGACACCTCAATTCTATTAGCACTGCATTCAGAGAGAGGAGTGTTCGTAGTAATGAATATGTATTTCTTGAAGTTTGATATTTTGAAAGCTTTGGAGAAATTAAATAGTACACATGGGTTGATGCTAAATGAGCCTTCAGGAATTCAACACACACACAAAAACCAAAAAAAAAAACCAAACAACAAACCCAACAAAATTCCCACCTAACTATCTATCTACAAGACAAAATACTTTCTTTTTTACTCAGATTATTTGCTGGTTGACAGTTTTCCGCTGTGTGTGCAGAAGACTGAAGTTCTAAGACCACAGTGGTATAACATCACGGGGTAACCGGTGCCATTTTTCTTTTCCAAAGAATTTGCAACTTAGAAAAATTTTCCTATTCTCTTGCTTTTTCTTATCACTGAGTTGTGTAACTGGGACAGATAATGCCAAGGCTGAGGAAACATGCATAATAATAGTGGAAAGGCTGTACCAGATGACTTTTAGGATGCAGTGCTGGAATGTATGGTGCTAGTATGGAGAAAATGGTCTATGCAGGGCTGCTGAATCACTGCTTTGAAGAACCGCCATTCTTCAGAGATCCTTCAGCTGATGTGAATACTAAATCACAGCTTACTGCAGAGAATTAATGTAGATGGAAAGACTATTACTTCCTCTTGAACTCCCTGAAGAAGTCTGCAAGTATCTGGACAAAGAAATCAGGTTAGTATAATATTCTTGGATTTCCAAAAGTCACTTAGTTCCTTACTATAATCTCTGAAGAGAAGAAAGAATGTCATGGAATATGGCTAAGCCAATGAAAAAAAAAAACCGATATTTGACCTGTTTTCTCAGTAATGGCATTTCACTAATGGAATCCCAAAACGGTCTCTGCTTGGCCTCTGCTGTGCAACATGTTCATAAATTGCCTGGAAAAGGAAGTAAACACTCAGATGAATCTCTAAGTACCCTCCAATGATGATACTAACTTGTTCCAGAAAGATGAAAGGCACAGGGACAAGGAGCTGAAAAAAACCCCAACCAACCAAAAAATCCAAAGCCACCCCCCCCAGCTTGCTAGTCCTGACTGGTCAATAAAATGGCAGATGAAATCCGGCACAAATTAAAAACAAGAAATGATGAATATGTGTGAAAGAAATCTTAACTTTACAAACATTACAGGTTCCAAATAGAAAATTGACATGTAAATGTGACCTTGACGTTATGACAGCTCTGTGAAAACACTGGTTCAATGCTCAGTAGCAATCAAAAAAGTAAATCAAGTATGAGGATTAAGATGGAACAGAGGAAAATACCACCATGCCACTGTGATTCTTACAGGCTACATCCATTTTAGTTCCACAATCACGAGAACATAGAACAAAAAAAAAAAGACAAAAAGAGGCAACAAGGAATCATACTATAGAATCATAGAATCATAGAATAGTTAGGGTTGGAAAGGACCTTAAGATCATCTAGTTCCAACCCCCCTGCCACGG
>JANEMJ010066389.1:0-10047 GCA_024361745.1 Cacatua alba | reverse complement strand
CAGTGTTCAAGGCCAGGTTGGACACAGGGGCTTGGAGCAAGCTGCTCTAGTGGAAGGTGTCCCTGCCCATTGCAGGGGTTGGAGCTGGATGAGCTTTAAGGCCCCTTCCAACACAAACGAGTCTGGGATTCTGTGATAATTAGAAACTGAAATGTTAACATTTAAAGATCGAGCCATTCCAGAGCTGGTTGAGTGCCAGCACTGTAGAGATGGCAGGTTTAAAAAGCAGCCTGCAGTTTTACAGTGGCCAACCTTTACAGCGTGGAGATGTCAAAGTATTCTTCATTAGCTTACATTTACTTTAAGTGATGTCAGGGAGACTTCCACATCACTGACCTCGAAACTAGCACAGTTAGGGCACCTCAGAGCGTATTTTTGAAACTCTTAACCTCCACTATTCTTCCACGGGCTGCTATGACTGCGGTCATCACTTCTGTCACAGCTTTATCCTAGTTTCCACTCTCTGCTCCACAGCCTATCAAAGTGGTATTTCAGCTTTAATTGACTCAAAAAGAGCAATAATAAAATCCTATGACTATCATTTTAAGAAGTGAAGAGGCTTTCTTAGTAGTTCTTACATACAGAAATAGATTTAAGTAGCTGGTCGGATTCACTCTTTCCTTTCCAAGCAGACTTTTTAGTGTGTATCCAGGTGTTGTCAAAGAAATCAACTGAGTCTGACTGGGATGATACCACGAAGACAGACACCTGCAATTGGTCCTGAACAATTTCACTAGGGAAGCACCTTCTGTTGTAGCTGACAACAAATTATACACTGGCAGAGCATGTGTTCCTCAAAAGCTGAAGTTGCATCATTTAGAGAACTGCTTAATACCCTGATGGAAAACCTGGAACTTGGAAAACAAAGCAACTCAAAAAAGAAAACAACTTATCTCCTCCTGTTTGTGCCTATCAAGTCATCCCACTTACACAAACCGGTCTGTCTTTCTGCCTCCTGTTGGCAACTAGATGAAGGATATTGATTTGACTGGCAGAGAAATAAAAAGCAAAGATTCAGGTTCACTGAACTTTAATATAACCTAATCTGAAGTTAACCACATTATGGATTGGTGTCAACAAAGCAGCACTCCCAAGTCTGAAAAAAAACCTGATTCCACTTCAAGAAACATTACTGGAGATGAAAAGCAGGAATGAACCAAAATGTTTCATTTGAAGGCCAGAGGCAGATCTTGCATGTAAAAGCAAAACACAACAAGATTTCATCTCACACCAGTGCCTAAAGAACGATCCTCTCAGCTCATAACCAATATTGAGTTTGCCCAGCACTTGCAATATGTTTGCATAAAAGCCACAGTCCTACTTCATCATCTGAGGAGGACAACAAGAAATCAATCTCAGTGTATACGGATAATCACAGTGGCTATTCCAATATAGACATAACATAAGCATTAAAAGGAAAGGATAACCTTAATCACTGTTCCTCTAATCTCATCTCTTCAAAGCCCCTGGAAGCACAGCGAGATTGCAGCAATGCAGAACACAGTCTGTTATGTATCCTGTAACAAGATGAAATTAATTCAAGCATCCTCTCCCCTCTCAATATCCTGTGTCAATTGTAGTTCTCAGAAATGTCCTCTGCCCCAGTCCTATGCTGACAGGGCATTGAGCATTGCCCAAGAGGCAAAATAAAGAGAAGACTTTGGGGTTTTTTCATACAAAACTCAGTTTTCACATCAAAGGATCTTTCAGGTGTTCCTGAAAAAAACCAAGCAATTAAAGTTATAAGCAGTGAACTGTTTCTGAGCAAGTGCTGTTCAAAGGATTACTTTAAATGTGTAGTCCATGATTCCACAGAATGCAAAAACATCATTTTTCATGTGCTCACCCTTGTCATTATTGTGAAAGAAGAAACATTATCCCTATTTTATGAGGGAGAAATTGTTGTATAAAGACCACAGGACATGCTTTTAGGTGTAATAATGTACCTAAAGCCATAAGATGGTAATTAACAGAGTTTAAAGCAGCAGCCAGGCACTGAAACCCAGTGGGAGCTAATCACTTAACATGTTTCTAAAACTGGCATTAAGTTCCTATATACCTTCTGTGCCTTTAACACCTTGGAAGTGTTTAGCAAATTAGCACAAAACCTCCGGAGGACAGCAAAGACTCAACACCCAGGCTCCTCTCTACTTGCCACTGAGTCAGTTGCTCTTTTCCCAGTCAGCCTGGAAAAGGCAAGTGATGATGAGTGCTGGATTGTAGCTTGGACACTCAGCTGGACAGGAATGACTCAGCTCAGCACATGCCTGTATCCTAGTACAAATACTCAGCATTTCTGTGCCACTGATCCAAAAGCTCTAGAAAAGTGAAGTGTGTAAAGGTTAGCTTAAGGAGAAATTAATTTAAAAGTAGAAACCACTACTCTCAGGTAGCAGGGATACCGGATTTCTCAAGTAGTAAAATTCTGGGACCAGGACCCTTCTCTCCTTTCCCATTTCTCAGCATATTTCTACACTGTTGTAACAACAGACCCAAATGACAGCAACATCACCCCTAGTACCTTAAGACAGTCTTAAGAAACAAGTAGAGAGCACAGTGCTAACCAAAGCAGCTTGTAGTGCAAGTAACATTGTCCTTTCTTAGTTTTTTAGGGTATTCTGAAGCAGTCTGAAGTTGTGAATGCTCCATCCCTGGCAGTGTTCAAAGGCCAGGCTGGACAGAGCCTTGGGTGACATGGTTTAGTGTGAGGTGTCCCTGCCCATGACAGGGGGTTGGAACTAGATGATCTTAGGGTCCTTTCCAACCCTAACTATTCTATGATTCTATGAGTCTATGCCCTTGATATCTAATACTTTGCAAAAGTAGAACTAAGGACCACAACGGTTAACATGCTGCATCAACAAGCTCCATTTGCCTTTGCACTGGCCACAGGTACCTGACTCATGACTCCTCACACCCTTCTGCCCTCCTCCCCATCTCTTTTCCAAGCAGTCACACAACTGACAGACCTCTAGGTCTCATATTTTTCCCCTCCTGATGAGTTCAGACACTGTTCACATCTCCCATAACCACCCCAAAGCCACTCAGCTGCTCTCCTGTAGAAGGAGAGATGCTGCACCACACAGCCCCGCCTCAGAGACTCTTTAGGGCATCTCACAAACCCAGGAAGAGATATGTAACCTTCAGGCACAAATCCTCTATTCTGCCTCTGAATACATATCTCTCAGTAAATAACAAGCTCTGGGTACCACCAAAACTCTAATTGATGAAAAGCAATACAAAGCAAACACATTTGAAGCAAATCTTTTTTGAGAGTAACAAAATAAGTTGTTTTGTTGGGGTTGTTGGAGTTGTTTTGTTGTTAAACCAATGCACATTCTGGCTTTTAATTTTTACTTCTAGGATTGACAGATAATTGCCACATTTGCCCAAACCCAGTTACTATTTCTGTCCAAGATACTGTTTTTCTAGGCACAGAGAATATGGAATCGGAACTGATACAGGTAGAGAAGATGAAGAACATCGCAAATGCATATGTACACTATACCCTAGAGCACAATAAATCTAATGCATGCCTACCTGGGTACCAAGACGTTAGCTGATTTCTTTAAAAGCCATCAAAATTCCATGTATGAACCCAGCACAGAAGTGGCGCGTCCTTTATAACGCGAACTTTCTCACTGCAGGCTTGTAAAATCTTGGCAAGCCCAGTGGTCCACAGATGTTAAATGCTATTAGATCACTTCAGGGAAAGATCATGAAACACTGCTCTGTCAGAGTCACAGCTGCTGTTCCAGGGAATTTCAGACAACTTCAAGTTAGAAAGAAGGGACACGTTTTTAACAGTAAGGGTGGTTAATCACCAGTGCACACTGCAGAGGGAAAGGGCTGCGTCTTCCGTATCTCGGTATTCGAGGTGAGGTTTCCAGAAGACACGTAAGCAAAAATATAAGGCAGGCTTTGGTAGGGGTTACAGTTCATTTCTTGGCTCTGAGTGTGAGAAAATAAATGAAGACGAGTAGCCTGGCTACCAGAAGATGTGGGGCTTCGAGATGCTTCCTCCTGTGCCCTATTCCTGTGAAGGTGAGTTTCAATGAATATTCTCAAACACAATTTGGCAAACTTCTGAACTTTTTGTGCCTTAACAGAGCAAGAAGAAACTGCTGAGACCGAGACATCTTTGAGTGATTTTACTCTTAAATCATAACATAAAGCCCCTCAGTTTAAAAAGAGCAGACTGGAGGAAAGCAATAAGCTTGCTGTCTTGCTGAAAATAATAGAGAAGCCAAACAGCCTGGGAGAGACTGTTTCAATAAAAATCGAGGCAGACACTCCAAGGGTAGGAAAACTCATACAGGAGGATATTTACTGACGTCTATTGGTTGGATTGAGAGCTTTAAAATTCAAGGCAGATGCTCACTGAGAATTAACAGGCAAACAGCAGAGCAAAGGAAAGGAGCAAGACAGACCAGTAATTCTTCAGAAGAGAACTGTAGGGGAGAAAAAACAAACCACAAGCCTCTGGCTTAAAGAAATAGGCAAAAGGGAAACCCCAAGCTTAAGAACACACTCTAGTGAAATTGCTGCTGAAGACGTAACCTCACTATTGAGAATAAGAACTACCATTGTTGGGAATAATATAGACAAAATGTATGTTACTATTGTTGTTAGAGGAAAACTAAAGAAAACCTCACTGATTCTATTACATTATTGCTCCTACTGCTTCCTTTGCACCATTGGAGTAGCTGCCGCAGAACTGCAAGACTAAGAAGAGAGCCTTGAAAGAATGGCAAGATCTGACAAAGAGGATGCTCTGCCTGTGGAGTATGGTCAAAAGTTTCCGAGACAGATTAAGATGGAAAAATCCAGTGTTAACAATGAGATTCTCTCTGGGACTGGTCTATGGCCGAGGCGCAGATTTTAAGTGTACTTTTGGAAAGGTGGGGGCTGGAAAGGTTAATACAGAATCAAAAATTAAACAAGCAACAATTTACGAGATACACACAAAAACTGTGAGGCTGTGAAAGCCCTTTCACATACTTATCAAAGATGCCCAATCTACTGTGATTTTGTATTTTCAGGGTAAATCCACACATGAGCTCTAGCGCTGAATTCTTACCAGGGCAAAAATACATGTATGCATGACAAAAGAAATGGGAAAGGGAAATGTGAAAATGACCTAGAGCTGAAACTATCCCCATCACCACCCCCCAAAAAAATCAAGTAGTACAAATCTGACAGCATAAGCTTAAAAGTTGGATTGATACCTGTTACAAATGTTAGGTCCTAAAAGTTTGACACAGCATATTCCATAACAGATTTTACAAGGTTTTCCTTAGGACAGTGACATGCTTCAGTAGACCAAGAGAGATCATCTACTACTGAGAGAACTGAAACAAGAACCATTTTTTAGTGAGCTTATGGGTTTTATGAAAAAGAATTTTTAGGCAGCAACTTGAGATTTCAAAGTTAAGGAGCCATAGTCTTAATTTAGATAACATAATTCTTTCATTCTGAACAAATATTTTCTTATCATAGTATGATAAACCATAGCTTGAGTTTGAATTATCCCTTTGTTTCAGATAAAAGTGACTGCTATGGCTTCAGCATGAAAGCAAAGAGGATGCAATAAACTAGTTAATCTGTTCTGTCTTCTGTACATCGGTTCACATCTCCTGAGCTGTAAGAACTTTACTCAACTGAAAGGTGAGGAAAAAGAGAACCATTTCAATCCCACAGTGCCTGGTTTCACCACCATCCAGGCTAAGAGTCTCATTTCCAGTCCACCCAGCCTTGAAGGTTTATGATTTCTAACCTAGCCACCTTTCAGCTTCCTTGAGAAAATCACCTCATAGGCAGGGTTACAGTATGTTCAGAAGAACACATCTGGCAACGCTGATCCCTTCACAGAATACCATAAGTTTGAAGATATTAAAAAGACATGAATGAAAAGATTTGCCTAGAGAAAACTATTCCAGGTTTATTTCAATAAATACTTTGGAACTTTATTATTATTATTATTGGTAAGAGATGAAAGTTTGGAAGGATGATTTGCTGTTGTTTCTTTAAAAAAGTGATTTTGCAATTACCTTCCTACATAATCAGAAGGCTCTTCCTAGTACACAGCTAAAGCATTCAGTTGCCTAGCAGTTTTCATCTCTTAAAATGAGAAAGGGTATGAAGGGACTTACCATGGTCTCAAAGCAGAGCATGGGTTATTAGCATGCTTTCAGAAACAATAATCTCAGCTTTACCAGTGCTGGGCTTTGCAGATCTGTGCAACTGGGTATTTTCATGGCTTTTAGAGGATCTATAGGTGCTTTTTTTCCTTCTTTTCTTTCACAACAATAATTTGTCACGCATACAAGAATTCTTAAACCTTGATGCTGCATTAAGCTTCACACAGAAACACAAACACACCTTAAGCCTCAGGCTCAAAGTCATTTACATGTTCAGATGTTATGGATCCAAATAGTACCTTAGGCCATAATGCAATTTAACACACTTAAAATACTTGTAGCAGTAAAGTTTGAGGTAATTAGCCCCTTAGTATTGGGACTACATATGTGTGGGTTTTTTCACCCCAAAATACCACAACAAAAACTATACCCAGTAAAGTCTAGTTGGTCCCAGATAATGATAGTTAGAATTACAGCCAGTTATTTACTGATTAATTTCTATTTAGGTAAGCTATATCAAGAGTTTTTATAGACGCACAGTAAGAGAGAAGGAAGCACATCTGAAGGTGTTTTTACAGCCTCAGCAGCTCTTTGTCAGAATATCCTTCATTTCAGTGGATTCAGCAAGGCAGTGCTTGCTGCAAAGCAAATTGTGGAAGATCTAGTGATTCTGCCTCTTCCATTACAGCATCACCAATATGGAAGCAGGATTTTTGCAGCTCTAATAACGTTATTTTCCTACACTTTAAAACTAAATCTCGAAGTGTCATCATTTTCTGGCAATTTTACTTTATCTTGGAGTGACAGATTCTGTAAACTATGGCAGATTCTCTATTTTAACTCTAAATCCTTTAAATGACACTGATGTTCATTTACAGAAGCTAAAGCGCTCTGATCTGACTCAGCAGGACTCAAGTGAGGTGTGTGTGTGTTTGACAGGATAAAGTGTTTTGCCTCTTACAGCACTGATCTATAAACACCACAACTAAACAAAACCCCCAAAATGAATCAATATCAGAGAGCCAGAATCTTATGCACAAAAAGCCAACATTGATTTTTAGTACAACATTGTCCCACAAAGTTCTGACAGTCTCAACTATGAGAACTAGATATGCATCTGTTTATTCTCTTTAATACACAAATCCCAATCCACTCCACATAGCAGATCACACAGTATATACAATAAGGCTCTGCAGAAACCTCATGTGTGACCAGAGTTGAAGGTCAGGGTACAGTAGTAACTGCAATGAAAAAATATGACAATTATTTTATAGAATAAAAGTAGAAAAGTGAATCCTTATAAAGAAATTCAACAGAGAACAACTGATAATATTGCTTTCAAGCTATACTCCCCAAGCCTAATCTTACATACATGGGGAGAGATTACACATTCATAAGACACTCCAGAGTAATAACCATCACAACTTGACTTTATAAAGCATTTGAATAGGCACGAGTGAGACAAAAAAACATATGCACAACTCCTACACAAGTGAGGAAAGATGGCCAAAACGATGCAGGGAACTATCATGCAACCCGTTTTAATTGGTACATGTATTAAATAAAGGGATGATTTGCTTTCTAAGATTTTATCAAAGGCTACCTTCACGTCCTCATCTCTTTTTGAGCTTACTTTACTTAAAGATTACTTTAATGACATTTTGGCTGAAGCACTTTGTAGTGCAAAAAGATACAGAAACTACTATATCCCTCCCCAACCTTTCCTGTGATTCATTAAATCGGAGCAAAGATTTCATCCTGCTGCTGCTTCAACAATGGATTAGATACAGACATGGATAATGGAAACCCCTAAATCCATCAGACTGAACTTCAATAAATAAATAAACAAATCCTAAGTATTAACTCTCTGCACCTTTCTAGCCAAAGTAGGAAAGAGAACATCCCTATGAGTTTCACCATGACTTTCCTCCTGTGTTCCTTACATGCTCTTGCAATACACCACACAACAGATATCGTCAGTAGAAGAAAAGTGGCCTGGGCAGACTGCTGGTCTGAAATAGGCACTACTGAAACAGGTATTACAGGAAATAACAAATTGTTTCCTGCCAGGTCCAAATGCAAAAGGTCTGCCAGAGAATTGCATTTTTCCCCCTTAACATGCCACATCCCCCCAAAAAAACACACCCAAGAGCCATTTCTTGAAGACATAACATGAACTAAATATAGGTACTTCTTATTATGCAGGCACAGTAATAGTTTATCAGATTTATAGATTCTGCTGCATCTCACACTACAGAAGCCAAAACTGTATGAGTGATAAATTACAGGGATACATGAAATTACAGACTACAGGGAACGTGTTGTTAAAGATGCCAAAGGAAGGTGCAACATGCAATATGCATGCATTCAAAACAGCCAGGGAACAGGAAGCTCTCTCTTTGCATGGGAAGTTCCTAAATGTATGAATTTCCTGAGTTGGGAGATTGAGGAGGGAAGAGAAAGATGAGAGAAAAGGGAATACTCTGAACTCCTGTGCTGAATCTAGGGTTCAGACAGGCATCCGTAACATTTGAAGCAGGATTATCTCGTGGTATGCCTCTGCAGACCTCTGTTCCCTTTGCAGAGTTATTCCAAGTTACACACACTGAAACATGTTCCTTGTGATCCTCCACAGCATTGTGCAGTGATCTGTACCTGGTAACTCTTGATCTGCAAGGGAGGTTGCCTATATGACATGGCCATTTATTCTCTCTTTATTAGGCCCAACTTCCATGCTTGCCAAAAGCTGTGTGCACCAAGTCCAAGCTGAAAGGTAGAGGGTGTTTGCTCAACTCAAGCTTTGCCTTGGTGCGCTGGCACAGCCTCTGCGTTGCACTGGTTTTCCTCTATGGATCAAGAAAGATGCAGCTTATGTTAACGTTAGTTACATACCTAGATATACCTGCCAGAAAGCTCATGACAAAACCCCACAATAAACCATAACCTGAGGTCCTCCAAAGACTGAAGGAGTTGTCTATGGCATTCATATATGAGGTAGAGGTCCTCTACGGACAGCCGCTGCCCAAGACTGCTTCTTTACAAGGTACTAGTTGGCAGTTATGGTGAAAGCCATGCTACAGTACTTTCTAGGCTGAAAGGACAGGGGGAAGGGAATTACAAACTGCTCTATGATGCAACTAAATGCACACAAATAACCCTGCAAGATTCAGAAGAGCACATTTATACCTTTAAGATCAAACCTACTCATTACTCCATACCCTTTATATAACATCTTCCCTCTCACTGACTGACACTCTCAAAGACACAGTTTCAATGGAAAACTGGTGTTTTCCCTAGGTCCTGTGGCTGACACATCTTGCAGCCTGGACAGGTGTAACATGTACTCTGTGGACAACAAGGGTTAAGATTCTGCTTTAGCTGCAAACACTTACCTATTGTCCAATTCCTAAGAAGTGACAGCAGTTTCAAGCTGTCATACCCACCTAAAGGATCAGGGTGCAGTAGCACCCAGCCAAAGGGAAGACTTGGTGTAGAGAGCTCAAATGAACTTAAAAACATTAAAAGGGCACTACAGTGACATATATGTGACTGTCTTGGAAGTGTTGAGTTACGCTTAAACAAAAAAATCCTCTGAAGTTTCCACATTAAATCAAGTCTTCTCACTCCTCAGAAAGTGATCCCAATCATTCCAGCTCAACAGCAGCAATGGTTGCTCATCTAAGGTGAGCTTGTGGCATCAATCTTGCTTCGCTTCTAGCAATCAAGTGTCCCATTGACCAGGCACTCGCTGCCTCCGCATGCAAGGGCTAAAAAGCTCTGCACCCTAGGATCTTAGAATCATAGAATGGGCTTGTGTTGGAAGGGACCTGAAAGCTCATCCAGTTCCAACCCCTGCCACAGGCAGGGACACCTTCCACTAGAGCAGCTTGCTCCAAGCCCCTGTGTC
>JANEMJ010066386.1:0-14807 GCA_024361745.1 Cacatua alba | reverse complement strand
AAGTCAAAACCACAGCACTGCACCAGCTACTGAGAAGGAGAGAAAAAAATGACTGCTACTGCTGAACCCAGGACAAGTGATTTTGGGAACGTCTATCAAAAAAACCTCTTTCCTGGATTCCACTCCAAGCCTCCAGACATTACTGAGAATGTCTTGTGTCTAAAAAAGTCCTCATGACTATAAATCCTCATGTTTTTCCCTAAGCAGAGAGTAGGAAATGTTACGTATTGGATGAAAATAGGAAGCTGCAGTATCTTGAAACAGTATTTTGAATAAAAAAACAGATGGAAATTACTTTCACATAATAGGCAAGCTATGTTACTGTCCAGGTTCATGATAGCACATGCCAGCAGTGGTGTATCACTGCCATTGCAGTCCTCAGTAACATCCATGGCAGGTTATACAACCCAGTCCAAATATGGTAGGTGACAGGGCTTGTAGTTATAGTCAGATGATATATTCATACCATCCTATTGTAAAAAAAAGAGGCAGTTGTGAGTTTTTTTTCAGCCTACTGTACTTAAGCCAACCAATACAAAAATTTAAAGATTACAAATAATTTTAGTGTTTGTGTACTTCCCTCCTTCTCCCCTCCGCCCCTATTACTTCAGTTTTCTTCTTTTAAACAAAAGTGACCGAAGGGTTCTGTGACAGGTAGATAAGCTTTTCAGTTGTTCAATGTTGCTGTATGAAGCTTTCAATATGATGCTCTGTGATATGCAGGTTTCTTTCTCATTTGCAAACACAATAGGCTAATGAAAATCAGGGACAGCTAAGTCTGAGGCAGAGCTTCAAAAGCAAGATACATTCATTGTGGAGTTTCCAAAATCAGCCACTGCCTTACTGCCATATTTCCAAATTGTTTGCATTGACAGAAAAAGGTTAAAGTTTCTGCATTAAGAGGGCTTTCATTCATCAGTTGGACAGTCAAGATTCCTTCAAGAAGACAAAGTGTTTCAGTTCAATTATATAAGTAATTTCTACCTAAAGTTTAAAATAAAACTAATACTTTGGTTCATAAAAAAAAAAGTACCATGTCAGTGAACTAAAGATAAGTGTTTACTGTTTTTCTTTGTTACTTGATGTTATGCAAGTGTGTCATAGAAAGAAATATATTACAATTCAGATTACTCAATGCAATAGCAAAGTTTTATTTCATACAAGGCATAAACATAGCAAGGGAGAATACAGATTATTGTTGACCATTCCTTCCTCCTCAAGATAGACAGGCTAAATGCAGCCTGCTGCCTGTGCTAACCAGACCTCAATTCAACTACACAGATAGTATCAGATTTTCTAATATCACTTTCTTGAATCTATGTTCACAGCTGCTACTCTTTGACAACTACAACTGTTGAGTCAGCCTAGAGTTACAAAAGATGGCAGCTTTTGAAAGCTGCTAATAAAGAAAGAGTAACACTTTCTTGGTGGTTAAATACCTCAGGGCATGCTGTGACATTTTCAGCACTGGCAGAATGAGTTCTTCCCACAGTGTCTCCAGAATTTACATTCCTAAGAGATTGTGAGAAGTCAGGCAACTTCAGCTGGGAGCCTGGAAATCAGTCTTTAGTAGAATAGTAACATTGTCAGAGTGGTAGACTCACTCCTGTCCAGATCTTAGGGACAGCACTACTTCGAATTTAGCAGAAACAAAGGCAAACACAGGTTTACTTTTTTTATAAAATATACTATCTCTCTGCAGAAGAGCTTTAGCCAGGGAAGGACCAGACACCTCAAAAGGCCACCAAGAAAGTGACTTTACAAAATAAAAGAAACACCAAAAGCCAAGACCATCAAATGTGTTGCAGGAATATATGCCCAGAGAAAGACATTTTACAATGCAGCCTGAAGACCTATGATGCGCAAATCCAGCTTGCCCTGTATAAATATCATAGGGTTTTATTTCAGTTGCTTTTTGTTTGTTTGTTTTCAAACTTTCATTGCTCTAAGCTGGGTATGAGAGTGCAAAATACGTGGTAATGAAGAAAAAGATAGTCCACACTCTAAATGAAGCAAGGCAAAAGAATTTATGTTTTTACCTGTGCCTGTTCTCAGGCTTGGCAAGCTACATACCTGGCCCAAAACCTCCTTCTAAACCTAACACCCGCCATGCTTGCTTTGGTTAGCCCGCAACTGACCCCGCTTGCTTTACTTACATGTCTCACAACTGAAAATGCTGTTGATACAAGTTAATGACTGTAGTCATGAAGCCCAGACCATGGTATGTGTAATGCTCAAAAATTAGGATCTATCTACATTTGCAGTACTGAATAGATGCCTGGGTACGATGCAAAGAGGATATTTCATGGTTTTGCTTTAAATCAAGCAGACTATTAGTATATCTGGAAAGGAGGCAAACATGGTGTAGTTCAGCTGTAGTGCAGGCTACAACAGGAAATCAGGATCTTCCTCAGTAACTGAAGTTTAGCTTAGAACTGTAGAGTGATGGCTCTCCATCATCCTTTGGAGTACACATTCAACTGTGGCACAGCAGCTCAGATAACTGAGGTAGATTTCTGGGAGAAAGGAGAGATTGCCAACGAATGGCTTAATGACACAACTTGGCAGGAAGTGAGCATAATCATCAAGGGAAAGAGGTGGCTGACCTCATTAGGCTTTACGCCAAATGCAAAGAGGATTCTTGCTAGTCCAAGCTCAAGGGTGAATTATGGGACACAGGGGCTCCTTGCAGTGCCACAGAGCACCTGGCATCACAGTCAGTAGGAATGTTGCAATCACCTGCAACTGCCTTGAGCACACGAAAAGCCTCTCCTGTTGAAGAACCAGGGCTGCCCACAGGAGCCAGGTTCCTGTGTTAGACTAATGAACCAGCCAGTGACACTCCTCTTTACCTCAGTTCTTACACTTCCATTTCCATATATGTGTATTACTGCATCAAACACCCCTAAACGCTGAAACGTATATACTCTAAGACTTACCTGGTACAAACATCTAGGTGGAATACATGTGTCGTTCATTACTGGTATTTAGTCAGTCTTATAACCAGTAACTATTTGTAGGTGAAAAATGGTGACTGGATGTGTACCATACAAACTCTTACAATATAACAATGATGGATATTTAAGAAAAGGAACAACAGGAGTTGTTACTTGGAATACAGTGCATGCACTGTTGTATTTAAGTATGCAAGTTTAAAGCATACCATCAGGTATCAGCATTTAAATACAGTTTATCAATAGTAGGAAGACAAATGTCCACTAAATGGGTCCATTAGTCACATGTAAATCACAACATCATGATCCATCAACCAGCAGGCAAAGTAATTGGACTTAAAAATCCACTCTGTGCTGACCCTGTGGAGCTCATTAGAATAGGGCTTTGAAGACAGTGGTAGGCAGGGCAGAAGTAATATCATGGTTGTTTCTTTTCTCTTGTGTTGCACTGCTCAGAATAGCTTGTTGGTTCTACTCCAATAGAAAACCTGATTTCTGTCATCACCCACATGCTTCCTCCTGCATCCATATGTCCCGCTAAGAGTTCCAGCACGCTCATTTGTCATGAATACTTTACAGTTAGGACTATTTTAGCTAGATTTAGGACTCACCAAGAACATTCACTGTCTATTGCTTCCAAGTATCCTACTCTTCAAAAGCCATGTAAGTTAATATGGAGCTGTGCAAAGTTCATTTCTTTCAGCTGCATTACTCGGTTACAGCTTAAAAATCGAGTTATAAGCTCCCATATTTTAGAAGAGAGATTACCTAATAATTAGTATATTGTTAGCAAATGCATTCTTTTGATAATCAGTGCTGGAAATCATGTTAGAAATGAGGGCAAGAAGAAAAGAGCAGATTACTGTTTGAAAATAAAAGTTAATTTCCCTTGTATCTGCCATGCCTGTGAAAGCAATTGGGGATCTTCAGCAAGAGAATTTGGATTGAACTGTAAAAAAAAAGCTTTTCTACACAGATGGAAAAGATAGCAGTTTATAATGTTGTGGTTTAATGCCTGACACCATCTTTTTCAGTTTACATTGAAGAATATAGGCATGTACACTGTTAACTTAGTGGTTGTATTTCTACCAGTAGTTTTCACATATCAACAAAAAAACATAGTAGTGAAGTAGCAGAAATAGCTAGATGCATTAACAGTTGCCTAAAGGATTTGATTTATCAAATTTAGGCCTGGAAAAAAAATGAAGTTAACACATACGGTGAAAAAAAGAGCTAAAGATGTATCAAGATATGTAACAATGAGATATAGAAACAAGCAGAGTTTACATTTCAGAGCATCTCTATTTTTGCAAAAAAAAAAAAAAAATCACTGGCACAATATGATATTATCAAGGCTGAACGACAAGGACACAACAAACAAACACTGTCAATCGCTATGCTGAAAAGTGTAAGAACAAGCGGTTGAAATCCTGCTATGACAAGCCTAAACCCACTTCAGGTGAGAGAGCTTTTTAGTGACAGTAACCTGTTTTAAAAGCCAATTTTACCAAATCGCCTCCCCGTCTGTAGATGAGCATCATGCAAACGTCTGAAAAAATGTGCTTGACACAATATTTAATGCTGGGCATAAAACAACAAAAGGAAGTCCAAATTGTATCTTGAGGGCCAAGTAAAAAATAAGAGGAGCACAGAATAAATTTTGCGATGTCATTTCAGTCACGACACAGGAATAAATACATCTGAATAGTCCATTAAAATTATTTTAGTCTAAATCTTTAATGATACAAAAAAAAATTTTCGTACAGGCCCCACTTATCAGAAATCTGTTCAGAAGTTAGATATGTTTTTAGACGTGGGGAAAGAATGAAAAATATGCTTAAATGTTAGAGAGTGAATAAAATTATAAAACCATTTACTTAAATACACAGACTTCAGTGTTTGTTTAACTTTTGTGTTCTTTGAAGTGTTTTATCAGATTTAAATATATTTATATTGTTCATTTAAAACATAATTTTAGTGTTCTGAAGTTTTGAGGTGATTCCATTGAATTTTACTATCTAATGGTACTTATGATAATATTTATCCTAAAGCTACTAAATATTCCCTGTGAACTTTCTGAATTAAGCAATTTAAACAGTTTGAAACCCATGTGATACTTAATTTACTTTAGAAAAAGTGCTGAAATTCCACTCTCTTTTTTTTGGAATGTAATTTCCTTTCAATACCTGCATACTGGTTTAGCTACAGGAGAGGTTCCTGTATTCCCGTTGTCACAAATGTTCCTCACATACAAAACACTGATGACACTTTTCAAGTCCTATTCACACGAGCAGCTAAAAGGTACTATGAATTTGTACCTGGTGTGAACAATTTGCAGTAAGAGGTCTGGAAACAAAGTAAATTGAAAGCTTTCAGAAGTGATTTTGTAATGATCAACTGAAACCAATTTCAGGACCTACGTCAGTAATCTGTGTCACCACCTAATCATGGTTTAATCCTAAATACCTTTCATACTTCTTACTTCCAGCAGGAAAACACACACACATGCACGCACACTATTTATAATTAACTGGAGGTTCTTCTGGTTTTCTCTTGTTGTTATTTCCTTTTACTACATTAGAGTTCCATATTGCTATTATCCTAAAATGAGTGTAGTGTGTGCTCAGTTCAGAAAAATCAGCAGAAATTTAAAATGAGAGTAGATAGGTGTAATATAGACCAGGACTCTTACCTTTAGTTTTCTTCCAAACTAAACTTCTGCCCTAAGTTTTATTGCTCTAAGTTCTACTGCTCTAAGTTCTACTTACAAACAGGAAGCCTAAATAATAATAATAATAATCACATTTCATGTTTTGAGAACAGCACAAACTGATTAAAAAAAAATAGCAATATATAAAACACTAAATTTATGACAAATATGGGAATAGTTTCCAAAGAGAATGCGCTGCTGCTTCATAAGATTTTCCATTTTCCCTCATTTGTTTAGACTCTCTGACCTGAGTATTGACTTTTAGTCTGCCATATTTCACCAACCCTGCTTGTTGTTCTGTGTCCCATGTAAAAAAAGCAGAAGACTTAGAATTCTACATGACAGTCATAGAGATTATAGAGATGCATCCTTGGAAATAATTTGCTTGCTCCAAGGTCACAATCACAGATTCAGTGCAATGAGCCTTGACACCAGCCAGACATCAACAGCTGGTAGAAGAATAATTCCTGAAATGGTGAGTTGCGATTTCTTCAAGAATGGATCTGACTGACAAGTCTGGCTGTAGTGCCTCCCTTCAGCAGAGGTCAGAACATTGACACAGGTCTGTCTGCCACAGTGTGGACACAAAGTGCCCCAGGTGGGAGAGTTACCTGCTGAACAGGACCACCACCCAAGATTCAGAGCTCTTTTTCTGCTCACTGTGCCAACTAGTCTATGTGGTTGGAAATGTGGTAACTTCTGCAATAATTGCTGGGACAGCTATGGATTAGACAGCTGGAAAACTCAGTGTGTTAGTATTGGTCTCCTTTGTTTAACTAAGATCTTTTTTTCCTGGACTGATAAATACACTTAAAAAAGTAAGTTTGAAACATACAGCATGTATTTTAGTTTTATTAACTAATGCTTAATGCAAAACTAAGGATGTGATAACTTTCAACTCTTCATGAGTATGAGCCACACCTGGATTTTCTATGTATATGTAATCACTTTTTATTTAAATAACATATTGGGGTTTTTGACTGTCATCTATAATCTATAATTTACACCAAGCAGCTAGGTATTTTACCATACTTACACACATGCTTATACTTCACCTGTTAGCTTGTTTAGTTAGGGATTAATTTTCCATCTTTTGCACATTATTAATCTATAATATTAATATTTTTCATTTATTTTTGTCTCTGATAAACAATTTAGTTTGTCAATCAGTCTCCCATTACTTAAATTACACAGACATATAAACCCACCCCACAAATGATAAACAATATGCTAAAGAAAAAAGTAAATTGAATGAAAGAAAATATGCCTAGCATTCTCTCTCTGTTAGAATATGAAGAACACCTTGGGAAGACAGAAGGAGTGGAGTTTGTATTATCCACTAATGTAAATGGCTACTGAGTCTAAATCAGTTCCTGCAGGAGGATGTAGACAGATAGTTCTGTCAGACAGATTGCCCTTCTTGGAACAAATTTTGGGAAACAACTATTAGATCAAACCTTTTCTGTGGCAATGGTGAATATGATCTGAAATGAAAAGTTGAGCAGCTCAGAAGCTATTTGAATACATTAGTCTTGGCAAACATGGACAAGGTGATGGCATTCAAATATATAGGAGTTAACATTAGATTCTAGGCTGCTTCAGGATTGTGACCGCCGAGTAGATAGTTCAATGACTTCAGAGTGGTGTTTTGCTGGATTGTTTATCTGGAGCTGGATTTTGTTCATAAACAGAATTACAGGAAATACCATAGTTGATGACCAATTAATGACATGATTTAACAACTGATATGTCTGTACATCAGCCCTTCTAAAACAATTAAACATTCATTACTACTTCTTTACAAATCTATTACATAAGACCTTCAAGTTCTTTAGATTTTAAAATGAATATATATTTAAGTTTGAAGAGCACTAAATGCACATTTGGTGAAGTTTGCATTCTTCTCATATCACTGATGTGTACTGGTCATTAAAATCCTTGGAGAATGCAAGAAGAATAAATGGAAAACTTTTTAAATGTAAAAAGGCTTAAAATTCATTTGTATACATTCTCGCTATATTTAAGTTAAGTAAGATTAATAAACAACTTTATTTTCTTAATTCTTTCAAGTATATGTTGTTAAAAGAGTTTTTTCTGTACATTTATATAAGAAATTATACTGTGGTCCTAAAGTGGTTGAAACACTTTCAAAAGATAATAAAAAGACATGCCTGTTAGCAAACAATTCAGATGAAATGGGAATTATTTTTGTAGTTTCTTTCTAGTTATAAGAAAATAAATTGTTGAAATAAGAGGACTGGAAAACCTGCAGTGCAATGTTTACAGATAATATCTTGAAAAAGCCTGTTGGTTATGTATTTAGCTATTGCTTATTTAAATACAGGTAAATTAATTGGGTTTAGATAATGAAAAAGTGCACCTTAGACAAAACCATGTGAAAAGGATATTTTTCAAAGTCAAATGCGAGAAAAGTAAAACTTAGCAGAGTCTGGACATGAATAATTTTAAAATTTTAGAGTATTGATGAAATGTTTATCATGCTGCCCAAATCGGTCTTAATAATTTTAATTAATGCCTGTGGCCAACCTGCCTAAGAAATAAAAATAACTGCTTTCTGTTACTTTGCAGCAAGCTGAAATTACTTCACTTTAGTTAGTTTTGAGATGGGAGGTTCCCTATGGACAAAATTATGTTCTGGATCTTGAAACCATCCTCCACATCCTCTTTTTCTGCTTCGTGTGCACCAGTAACACCAATGACATGTGGCAGGTGTTTGCTCTACTCTTCAGTCCCTAACAGAATGGGCAAGAAAAGGGCAGTAACAGGCTTCATGTTTTCCATGCCCTATTTGGGGCAGTTGTGCTAGCACAGAGTGCTCCTCTCTCTTTGTCAGGTACTGTATGTTGGATTGCTGAAGGGTCTTGGTTGTTTTCATTGGCTGATTTACTGAACCCTTTGGGTTTTTTTCCCCAAATAGGGACTGTACACCTCTTGAGAATACAGGTAGTGTCTGTTCAGGAAGGGATATATCACTTCAAGAGTTTGATTTCTCACCTGTATTGTGTTAGGCGTGATTGCATTGTGCTACCTCCTCGACTACTGAATCATGGAACAGTCACATTACTCCTGTATGGTGATTATCTCAGATTTTCAAAAGGAGGCTATCTTTTACTTATTCAGAATTTTTTGTTGATCCTGAAGTACACAACAGCAAGCAGGAGATTGCCTGTTTCCCAAGTCATCTACCAGCCTATTATCCAAGAAAAAAAATTCACTCTCTGCAAATTTGTGTGAACAGCAAAGTTGTGGTCCCTGTTTGCATCTCCCTAGGGTCCTGCCAGTAGCTAGGAAGTACTAGTCTCATGGCTAGGACTTGTTTCTTGGATTTATAACAAAACAAGGAAAGGTGAAATACAAGGAAAGATAATATATAGGAAATAAAAAGACATACATGGGAAATACGGTGCAGAGAAGGCAAAGTAAAACAGAAATGTGATTTAAAAATGAAAAGTATCTGAAGAGGTACAAGCAGCTGGAAGGTCAAGATTGTCAAAATCATCAGGTTTGTAGACGTTTGGCTCTGGAGAGCAAATGGAAAGTTACTCACAACACTTGTTCTGCTGTATAGCCCACAGATCAGCTGAAAGATTTGCACTAGTAATTCCTGTGACTTTCATAGCTTTTAAATGCTTCATGCATGCTATGTGCCTAACGAAGGATTTCTGATACTTCAACCCCACATAAAGTTTTGCCTTAGTGGAAACGTAGCATTGGTACTTCAGGTTTGGTTTTCTGTGAAGAAACTTGACTTCATGAAATAAAATTGCTGAGACCTGAAGAAGTATGAGACAATTGGAGATGACTGGGATTCATATCAAAGGAGTCAGACTGCTGATACAGATACACAAACTGATTCTTCCGGAAAGGAGGCACAGAATATATTAATTGTTGAGGACACTGTCGTAGTTCTGCCAGATTCTGAGGCGACAGTTACTGATTAAGGCCCAAATTCTGGAAATGTGCTTATGAAATATGTACTGTCTCATTTAGTAACCTTTGCAAAAAATGTTGGTATACCTTTTCTCAAGAATAAACTGGGAGACTTGGCAATAGAGGAATAAAGCAGACATCAAGTTTTGTATGATTTGAGTATCAGCAACTTCTAGCATTAAGAATTTTGCTTGAAGACTTAAGAAGAAAATCCAAATTATTGTGTTCAAAATTGCATTAAATGAACTCTGAACTCAAGATTTAGCAGTAGTATGGAAAAAACACTGAAAGTTTCCTGTCCTTTCTGATAACTGATAACATACTGATGATTACATGATTCAAGGGTTCAGTTTGAAGACCTCATGGAAAGAAAAACAAGATCTCAAATGTGTATGACATATTTTATGTAGCTAAAATACTGCTTCTCAGCCTAATTAATGTACAGGGTGTGGAATTGTTGCCGCTCAGAGCATCTTTTCAACTGGGGAACTTGTCAGGATGATGAAAAAACCCAGAATCACTAGGTTTAAACAAACACAAAAAAAAAAAAGGCTTAAACTTTGAACTGTGAAATATGATTTAAAAATGCAGTCATCTTAGTCCTCCTGAAAAAAACCCCAACAGTCATTTTGCTGCAACAGTCAAGATCAAACTAATATTCATGCAAATATGCAAATGCAGGTGAAATATTTTTGCTGTATTCTGAACATGACTTGTGCTGAGACTGGCTTTGCAGCTGGGTAAGCATTTAAGGGTGCTTTGATCTAAACAAGAGCCTGCAGTAGTCTCATTTGATGACATCCACATAAAACTGCTTGTAAATTTGAATTAGTTCTAGGCTTGATTGAAACTTCTAATTTCCATTTCTCAGGCAACATTTTTAGTGTGAAATTTATGCTTATGAAGCAGAACTTTTTTATAAATGTTATACATCATGGATTTTGCAAATTGACTCAGGAAAATACTTGGCATCTTGTGGGAAGATTTCGCACTTTGTTTTCACAACACCTTCGTAATGTGCTTATTGAAGCTTTCTTGAAACGCAGAGAATGTAAAAATGAAAAAAAAAAGCCACATCACCTTAAAGGCATTCCTCTTGAACTTTTTATTGCTTTCCAATAAGGTCACAGTCACCTCTTGCAAATATTTCAGTCAGTACAACTGACTGCTTAGGAGCTTTGATCTACTAAGTGACAACCACAGCTGAGGTCAGCTTCATGATTTTATTTGATTTACCTTAGAGACAACAGATCTGGTTTTTCTTTTCTTTTTTTACAAATCTCCACTGAATGTAATGAAATGGTTTATAGCTGTCTCCTTCACTTGTTTTGACCAGTTCAGAAATTACGTGTGAAAGTATAGCTACTAGAATTCCAATATTTCTATCAGTCCCTAGCTGTTACAATTATTTCCCTTACATCATATGGATCATTGCTTCCATCTCTGATAAGAACAAATAGCAGTTTCCTGAAATGGGCTGAAGCTCTACTAGTGCAATTGACAAAACATTTTGTCCAGATGCAGAATTATTGGCAATGTTACTGTCCAAGATCATGGACTTGTAAAGTGATCAAGTACCTGTAAATGGAAAAGTGTGTTTTATAAGGAAAATAAAAAGAAATACCTCAGACTCAATAACTGTCCTTTGCGAAACATTTTAATTCTCCTAGAAATACAGGGTGTGCAAGAGGAGAGGGTTATGTTTCAACTGGAATTAAACCATTACTTTTATGAATGGCGGCAGCTGCTGTAGAACTCAATCCTTTTTTTCTTTCACAGTGGACAGTTCAGGGAAGTGTATGGTTTCCTCTGCTCACTTCCCTGAATGTTTTGTCAGTGCTGCTATAGCTCTTTTGCGCAGCATAATGAAAGTCACAGATTTCTCAGGCTTGTCTTCTAACTTAAGTTTATTTGCTACATGTGGTCGACCCATGCTTTGTACAGGTATTTGAAAACACAAGAAATGACATGTGATGTGAGAAGATGGCTTGTATAAAATAACCCTAGCTAGTCTTTACAGCTGGGTTGTGGCGAGCATTGCTGGTGGTGGTGTCTCCTGTTTAGAACAAAACCACATACAGGATATAATGAGACACTGCAGTGTTTTCACTAGCAGTACGTTAGCACTAATTGAAGGAAACTGTGGTCTGAAAGCAGTTTCTGGTGAGCATTTTGTGCCTCTGTCAGATTGGGGCAGCATTGTTTTGGTTTTGAAAGTTAACCAAGCACATCTTTTTCACATAATATTACCTTGATCATACATTAACAAACTCCCACAGTTGTGTGCTCACACAAGCCTGGACAACTTTCTTATTTACCTAGCCCCTTATAAACAGAAGAGTATACCAGTAAACCGCTCTACTATGAAAGCCCTTCTTTTCCTTTGCTTTTATTTTACTGAGATCATGCTTTCCACTGTCATCCCACAGTCCAAGTTTGGGTTGTACTGAAGGATCATAATGGAAGGGAAAGTGCTGAAGGGAAAGCTAAAAGGAAACAAGTTTAATTATTAAAGTACCCTTTGAGACCACACCCATTCTAGTAAAGTAAGCATGACCAGAAACATTTCTTAGCAATAGAACATGGTCATTCTAACAAGCTCTTTCTCTGGCTAATGTTGTTCCAGTCCAGCTAATACTTCTCCTCCCTAAGATTCCCAGGCCCATTTCACATTTCAGGGAACATTTTTGTTTACTAGTTTAGAGAATACTATGTCACTTTTGGCTCTTACTACTGCAGATGGCCTTCAACCTTTGTATCTGCCATGCCCCACTTGAGGCCTCACCAGATGCAGGCATCATACTATACATGTATTTTTTATTAGGAGATAGGAAAGCTGCCCTTCACTTTTTTTATCATGCAGGGTAGTAGACCCAGTGTTCCGCAAGTTAAGCACCTGAGGAAGTGTCCAGGGGTCTCACCAAATAAGCTCCATACTGTTTGTTTTGCTATCTATGATAGTAGAGTTAAACCTACGGCAGTGTTAAAGGTGCACGACTTGACCACTCAGTGCAGAGGTTAGGTGAAAAATCTAACATTGCCAAATGCAAGACTGACAACTTTCTATTCAGTGTAGCTCTTCAAGTATGGCTACACTATATTGATTTGCAATGGATCCTTCTGATTTTGCTTTGTTTGTTGGTATGGATAAGAATAAACAATCATGGGAGGAGCATCTATGGGGTTGTATGCAAACCTCCGCCTTGTGTCTCATGGATTTGCTTGCATATCATTGTCTAGATAGAGTTAGTGGTAGCTGTGATTGCAATCCTCTTCTCCAGGATGAGCTCCCTGAAGGCTGAGATGTGATTGGCAGCCAGTACTAGTCTCCCAATCACTGACCCTCCTCTTCATGGTAATTTTGAAGCATTGACTTCACTGCATGGCTTCTGGTGATGTGGCCCGTACACATGTGGGATTTTTGGCGGAGTTGAAAGACCTTTGAACTAGAGCTTTCCTATCACGTCCTTCTGAAAGAAATTCAGCTTGTGTCCGTTGAAACCAGAGATACAGGTCAGCTCAAGGCAGGTGATGGATTTTTTAACATGTTTTTAAGATTTATGTGAGAAAAGTAACTTAGGTCTCTTTCAAATTGCTACTGCAATTTCCATTTCCCTCTATGAAAAAGGAAGCTCCAGCTCAAGGATGGAAGCAGCACAAGGCATATACTTGTCAGCTTCAGTGCAAATTACTGCTGTAGAGTTAAAGTATTTGCTAGGGTGTGCATTCAGATGACCAATGCTGATGTGTGGCTATACCGACAGATCAACAGAATAAGGAGAAATGAGAAACATAAATAACAAAAGAGGGGGGTACTCAATGAAATTGCTGACCAATTCAGAAAATAGTGGGACGACCATGCAGTAAATATCAAATAAAATCAGCAAAAACTGGGGGCAATGGAGAAAGCTCAAACAGCTGTGGGATGTTAATTTGGAAGAAGATAAGGTTGGACATGACTGGAGTTGCTTGGGATATCTGTTGAGCAGCCCTGCACCTGATGAAGACAACAAAACAAGATAAAATATATTTTCTTTGGCTACCTTTGCATATGCCTTTTATAGCCAAAGGATAGCAGCATGCATCCTCTAATGCTGATGAAAGAATGCCCAAACAGGAAAGACCAGAATTCCTAATAGTACCCTTCATATCAAAATGGTGTGAGCATCAGTTGCTTTTCTCAGACAGAGGAATTAAGAATAGAGATTGATATCAGCACTTTTTGGGGGGTGAGAGTATATTGATTTAACTGTGTTATGTGGTCGAAAGCATCCATTTGTTTATTGATTTATTCTTAAATAAGATGATCAGCCACTTACTTCAGTCTATTCAGAGTTGCCTAAAGAGGTGAAGGGTAAAGCAGGACAGCTGGGCAGTGAGATCCCTTGCTTTTTCAGGAATTAAGAGATCCTCTACTCATTACATGATGATGCTGCCTAATGAAGCAAATGATCCTAATTTTAGCTTTCCGCTGTAAAAACATCTGTGTACTTCTGAGTCAGACAACAGGACCGTGAGCTTTCTGGTTCCTGTCACAGTCCTGATTAAAAAAGACTCAAATGACATTGACTAAAGATGTAAGTAAGTACTTACACTGAGTAAGTATCTGTAGTGTGTGAGGGGTGGTACTTAAATTTTCAGCTTCATGATACTCCCTTGGACTGAAATTAGACACTGTACCATTACTTGTGCTTTGCTGTATATTTACTTAAATCACCTATGGTGCATAAAGTGACACCGAGTGTAACCTTATGCAATCCTATGTTACATTATGCATCTTTTAGAGATAGCTGAGATAATTTTTTTCCAGAGGGAAAAGAAAGTAAGCCCAAGGAATCTGAGAGGTATAAAAAGTAGGAGGTTTCTTTTGCAGCATAAACAATGGATACCTTTCCAATTACAGCTACTATTCTCTTACAAAAAGATGCCTGTGTCATCTGAGTTTCAGAAAAGTTTGTAGCTTTCAAAGTGGCTACAAGGTTATTGTCACATTTGATTTAGTAGAATCACAGAATCATAGAATGGTTAGGGCTGGAAAGGACCTTAAGATCATCTAGTTGCAACCCCCCTGCCATAGGCAGGGACACCTCACACTCGACCATGTTGCCTAAGGCCCTGTCCAACCTGGCCTTGAACACTGCCAGGGATGGAGCATTTACCATTTCTTTGGGCAACCCATTCCAATGCCTCAC
>JANEMJ010066381.1:15667-28527 GCA_024361745.1 Cacatua alba | reverse complement strand
CCAGGCTGAACAGCCCCAACTTTCTCAGCCTGTCTCCATACGGGAGGTGCTCCAGCCCCCTGATCATCCTCGTGGCCCTTCTCTGGACTTGCCCCAAAACCTCCATGTCCTTTTTATGTTGAGGACACCAGAACTGCACGCAGTACTCCAAGTGGGGTCTCACGAGGAA
This sequence comes from Cacatua alba, assembly GCA_024361745.1. NCBI lineage: Eukaryota > Metazoa > Chordata > Aves > Psittaciformes > Cacatuidae > Cacatua > Cacatua alba. Next base: position 28,358 of record JANEMJ010066381.1, on the reverse strand, counting down.
ATACTAGGTCTCTATATGGTAGACCTGTGGTGTTCCAAACCTGTGGTGTTAAGATACTGAAATACCTCAGAGAGCTTGGATCTTTTATCATGACCATATAATTTTTAATGCTTGGCCATCTGCATGCTCATTTGTAGCTTTTTTCTTTTTACCTTTGTCTGTAATACGTAGTTATCTCCTTATGTTTTATATTCAGTTAATATCATATTCTAGGAAGGTAAATATTTTTTTTAAGAAGCTTCTGAATGGGAATCTGACCAAAAAGTTACTAGAATTATGTTCCTTTGCAAAGCTAAGAAAAGTGGATATTCTTGGAAGTAGTTATCCAAAAGCCTTATATTTACTTTGGTCAGGTTGCCTTAAACAATTCCTTAGCTTAAACTTTTTTCTTTCTCCCTTACCTTTTGTAGAATATGTTGCCAAAGTTTTAGACCTTGCCCACACCTAACCTTCATTGATTTGCTTTTGAGGTTGTGTCTAAAGCAAGACTGATATGGAGGAGAAAAGTAATATCCTATTTGGTGGGCCAGATGAAATGGTTGAGACTTCTATTTTTCTCTGGAAATACAGAGTTCCTGCTATGAAAGGCATTCCTAGAGCAGTTAAATGCTTCTGTTGCAGTTCCGGAAGGAGAGGAGAGTCTCTTAACTCTTACAAAAGCAGTTTTATTTTTCTATGATCTAGATGTGTTACAGATGCGCACTGGTTTTTTTATTCATCTTTGACAGTAAATACTGAGTCATAAATGAGTGTTCAACCTTATTTGGTCAATCCACATAAGTACTGACTAGAAAACAACATATTGTGTATATATAGTGACTACTTAGAATTCAGTAATGACTTTAAAAAATGGGCTTTAACATACTTGAAATCTTATTTTGTCCTAATCTCACTTTTAATGTTTTGCAATCAGAGAGACAGTTAGAAAGGATACAGCTACAGACAAAACTCCTTTTAAATGCACTGCTTAAGTATAATGCGAGACTAGGCTGTTCAGGACACAAAGCACCTGCATGTGTTGGGATATCTAAGGTCTGCATACTCAGAGGTAGCTAGCAAGTTGTAGTAAATGTACTAAAAGGCCTTTTGTTCTCACCAGGGCAGGAGTGGGTATGGAAAGACACTATATAGTCATACAGCAGTTTAACTCTGCAAATTGCAGCTTTTCTGTGGATTTAGCAAATCATCACTGAAATAGAACTGTTTCTGTATTATTTTTTTTTTCCTTGCCTTGTAGGAGAATCTCCCACATTGTAAATGTCAAAATTGATTTTATATGTTAGATTGTGCCTGTGATGAGAGACATTCCAACAGTATTTTGTGTAAACTGCTAAGTTTTTCTACTTTGGAACTCGGAGGCATGGTCTAATAGCAATAATGGAATATGCATCTTGCTAGTTAATATGTTAAAACTTATCTTTACCGGGTCAGGTATTTTTGTTGATGTCGACGCAGTTTTTATCTCGGTATGACTCATTTCAAATAACTAGAGTTTTTAGGTGTCACAAGGTGGCATATTTAATGTGATGTACTGTAAATGTTGTTAATTTACAGAACTTGCACTTTTATACTTCTGGGTAAACCGAAAAGAAACGTGGACATGAGGTTTTGTTCCCTCGCTCCTCAAGTTTGTCTCTTAATTGGTGGCCTCCTGAACAAAATGATAGCAAGCATTGGGAAAACTTCTGCGACGTCAAGTGACTCTGTAACAAAGTTTTCTAGTCAGCAATTACCTCAGCATTTGTTCTTCCAGTATGATTATAGTCTCCTGGTTTAGCAAGTGAGTTACATGTGTCATGTTGAGATCAGCCATAGAGTGAACAAGATTTAAGATGTGTTTTTAAGACCTTAAATTTACTTGTTCTTCATTAAAGAAAAAGAACCACACACAATTGTATTTGTTGTATTCCTACACCTTTGAAAAATGTTTCTGATTTACTCTAAAGCAAGCACTTTAATTTCTTCTCTGACTTCGAATGCTTGTTTCATAATCCACTCGCACTTTGTTCTTAAATAAAATACCCCAAATGTTGTCTTGATTTGCTTTCAGTTTACAGCAATGTGATTATCTTTCCAACAACTGATCCTACTAGTGTTTAAAAATTGCTGTGTACCTGTTTGTTTGAAGTCTGAATGGGAGCAAGTGTTAGGCTGGCGTAGGGCTATCCATGGTGTTACGAAGGTCCAGTTGAACCTACCAGTGGAGTCAAAGCAGGGGAGCCCATAAACAACTCTCAAAATTCCCTTTCCGGCCTTCATTACAAAATACTAACAGTGGCAGCAATCGCTTTCATGAAGAATTGTGCAATCCCAAACAAGCAGTATTAAAGCAACTGAAACCTGCTGTTTCTTTTGAGCCAGTAAGAAATTCAGCTTGAGACAGGCTTTCCACCATTAAATACTGAATTATTTCTAGTTTTGACCACATTTTTCATGTCTGTTTGGGCCCCCAGACTGGACCCAGGGTAGGGTACCAGGGTAGGTGCGTATTAGCGCTGAATCTTGCCTCCTTGCTTCTGCTCAGAATCTTTGCTCGGTTACCAAAGATTTTCATGACCTATTTAGCCTCTGTGTTCTACCCACCAGTGTGTTTTAGCCACAGGGAGTTCGTATACGGTTGTCTTACTGTTACCCCTAACTTCTTCATTGCTGCTTTTTCCAGAACGCTGTTTATCTTTAATGTGACTTTTCCCCATCAAGTAACCTGTTAAGCTCAGCAGGACTGACTCGTCTTTGGCGGTTTTCAGTCATTTTTTGGCAAGCTGTGTTTATGTATAGGAGATGCCCAGAAGGGCTCCCAGGTGAAGAGGTTAAGAGAAAAAAGCAGTTTGTTTTGAGCCAAGTATTTGAGAGGGGAGGAGAGAGAGAGAGAGAGAGATTGTCAGGCTTCGCAGAGCAAAACCATTTACATAACAAATTCCTCCCAGTCTTTCACTAAAAGCATTATGTTTACTGTATTGAAAAGGTAATCGTACTTCTGGGACATACACTTTCACCACTTGTAGCAAAGGCCTCGACAAAGATAGTCAGAAACACATAAAGACACTTTAAATAAAAACATTATTTTGTACCTTTGGTATGAAAAGCAGGAAGTTTTTCGTGGAGATTTTTTGTATATGAATACAAACTCCCACTTAGAATTCTACTGCAGTCTCTGGCAGGTAGAAATGCAAAGATGGTGCTTGCAAACAATGCAAGTCCTCTTTTCCTGCCTATTTACATGAAGCTTTGGAAGGGATTCCAAGTTAAAAACTGAAAACTGAGCACGCCCCACGTGTCACCAAGCAGTGTGATTCATTAACCTGTTGTGAGCTATCTAATGAAGAGTTGATGAATGATCTGATCCTGTTTTTGGCAGAAAAATACAGCTTGTTTGGGACTTTGATTCACTGAACTTCTGTCCAATTTCTAAGACTTTAATGTTGTCTGGAAGCCATTACTTCTGCAGGTGGAGCAAAGCATGGCGGGACAAGGTGATTGCCTTCAGTTGGGCAAACTGTTCTTAGGCTGCCTGGCTCTTCAGTTTGGGACCAGATGCGTTTTTCCTGATAGCTCTTTGACAGACACACTTTTGTGTTAGGGGCTGAAGCCTGTTTAAGTAGGTTCATACTTCTGTTACCTGTGATAATAACTTTTTCTGTGGTTTATGACATCTGTACTTATCTTTGAGGCTTTTGCTATCCAGAGCTTTGCAGACCTAGAATTCTGACAGTCTTCAGGAGAAGCAAATTTACAAGTTACCTTCTACATCTGTGTTCATCGAGGATGGTCTCAAAGTAACTGCCTCTGTACCCAGGTATGTTGAATGCCTTTATGAAGTCCTGTTGCTTCCACATGTTCTCCATACAGAAATCTACACTTCAGATTACTATCCCAACTCCAGAAATGATATATTTTCTAGTCCTCATATATATTCTTGAAGTATATATTATTCTTTCTACAGGAAAACTATTCTTACTAATTTTGTAAGTCCATAGCATATTCATATCTAACTTTTTAGTATTACGGTCTGAATTGTCACTCCCCAGGACTGATGAGCTGTCGTGTGGGAAGTTTTCTTAGTGAGACATTGCTTTCTCAGGATTCTTTTATGGAAGAAGTGTTCTGTGGTAAGTTTACCATTAACATACTTTCCAGTGAACCGAACTGAAAGTGATAGAATACTCTGCTAATTTTGAATGACCTCTTGCGGATATGTTACTTATTAAAGAAAGTTCCTGTAGGTAGTCTAAATACTTTAGTAGCAATGACAGTTGAGTCTTAACTCTTCAGCACTGCTGGAATTCCGCTGGGGATTTTTAGAGACACAGACATCCAGCAGTGCAAGATCAGGTAGGTAATGATGGTTTTACAACTTCGATGAAGACTCTAGCACTGTTGATGAGTAAGTTTTTATCCCGCAGCAGACTCCTGATCACAGCTTGCCCCTACAATCTTCTTGCCTTTGTGATTCTCATAAATGCATTCAGTGGTAGCCTTGAAGGTACAGCACTATGCAGTTAGTTACTTTTTTGGGGGGTTGTTTTATTGGAACATTCAGTGTATCCACTGCAAACGTGAACTGGAAAGCAAATGCTGTCCCTGGGGCTGTTGAGGTTTGTTTCATGTTTTGCCCTTGCAACCATAAAGTTCTGCAGTATGAACGGAGCTGTATTAAGGAATAATCTTGTTTCTCTTTTCACATACTGCTGTGGCTGAAGAGGTTATACAGTCCCTAGCCGTTTGCTCTGAGCTTCTGGCAGAGGTCACCACGGAACATCACTTCTCAGGTGCTGTATTTTGCAGTCTGGTATGTCAGTCACTCAGCCGTTCTGCTTTCTGCACGCTACAGCATTGGATCGCGTCAAGTAACCCAAGACTGAGCACAGCATTACACTTACCATGGGGTGCTTTGGTGGGGTTTATCTTTAAAAAGGTGAATTTAGGGCATGGGTTTGAATTCATGTTGTGGGTCCCTAGTTTGCTGTCACCCCAACCATGCTCCTACTGCAGAGGGAACTGGAAGAGAAGACATCAGAGTGCACAGGTACTTTGCTTTCTGGGGAGCCCAAGCAAAGGGGCAAGTGTACTGACATAGAGGCAGACCTGCTCCTTGAAGAACCTGACATTTAATAAATACAGCTCCAAGTAACTGAACACCCATCAATTGATAGTTCCATTGCAGAAAGCAAATCCCACACTGGATCTGATGGGGCTTCATCCCCCAAGGAACCTGAACTGTTGGTGTACATCCCTGCTGAGCCTATGCAGCTTGCTGCCCATGTCCTAGATAGCAGTGATTCTTTTTATTATGTATGTGAGGCATGTGGCAACCAGTGTGCAGATTGTTTGTGAAGACTCTCAGACCTCACAGGATGAATTAACACTAGTAGAAGGTGCTGCTGATGCAGCAAATGATGAAAATGAAGGTGGGAAGAACCACCATGGTCACCTGCTCCTAACAATCCACTGTAGGCTGTGCCTTCCTGCAGCGAAGCTGAGGTTATCTATCTGTCTCAGCCACTGAGATTGTATCACTGTGTTGGGATGTTGAGCAGAGGTTCCACCTTATGTAGAAGTTTCCATAGAAAATAGTTGTTCCCTTTGTAGACCTGTTCTGTTAAAGATAGATTGAACAGCAATTACATGCAGGGCTCAAGTGCTACAACCTTATGCCCATCTGCAGGTGATTTAATGTGCCATTCTGAGAGAATGGAATCTACAACACAAGTGGAATCATCTGAGCAAGCTTATGCCTTGTCAGGTAAGAAAGTGTGGGTCTTTGTGTCATCTTTCTGTTTCAGCTTCCAGCTCTACAGCTGGGTAGAGATGACTTCTAAGAAACTACTGTACCAAGATTTGCTTGGCTCCAGTGCACGTTAGATCTTGCGACATCTGTTCCAAGTGATTTGGCTAGGACTGCTGCCCTCCTGTGGGCACTAAGTCCATGTTATTTTTTTAAACAGGCTGGACTTCAGGAAGAATGGAGTCTACACTGTAGTGCATCAAGCAAATGCTCCAATAAAGACAGCAACTGGCATATCTTTCTCATTCATTTTATACTTTCCTAGCATGGCACATGCTGAATGTTAACTTTGTGTGAATTTCACAGCAGTGGCCCAGCTTCCTCACTGTATGTATAAGCCTCAGAGATATGGGTCACTGTGAGAACTGGACCCTCACACGAAAGGCTGCCAAGAAAAGGCTTTCCCATATCTATGCAAATATGGCTCAGCATCACTACCTGGGTAATCCTAGTAGTGCATAGCCTAAAAATAGAAAGCAGCTCCCTGCCTCATGAACAGTTTCAGCAGTCCACCATCAAAGCAAGAGCTGCAGCCTGCATGTTCGAGGAGGATGCTCTTGGTTCGCCTACCATCACCACCCCACCTACGTGCAGGGAAGCACACTCTGCAACTTCATTGCAGCAGCTTTTGGAGTAGGCTTGCTCAGAAAGCATCAGCACTGTCAAACACCACTCACTTTAGACTGGATGCAAGAAATTTTGAAGCCTTTATTTACCAGCAATTAAATTATTCAATTAACACTAACCTCCAGACAGCAGTTAAAATACTGTACAAAGAGCAGCTTGCCCTCTAGAAGCTCTGTACACAGTTCAATATAAACTTACATGCTAAGATTGAATGCACCCCACTGAAAAGGGGTAAAGCAGCTGTGCACAGGAGGCCTCACTGAGGTGCTGTACTACCTTTGAAATGCACAAGACTTCCTCGCAGGGAGTGTGCACAGTACAGACACAAGTCCTGTCCCTCCCCACCATGTTCCACGGGGTCCTGGACTGATGAGGTTCTTGTCTTTATACAGTGGTGCTGGGCACCAGAACTTTTAGTGCATGAAACAGATTCTTTTGAAACCTGTTGCTAGTGTGCAGTTCAAATCAAATCTGTAGATATTCGAATGGCTCTTAATTCCTTAAAACCTTAAGGTTGGTAGCAAAGCAGCAAAATTCAGAACACACTGCACAAAACATTGAACAAATACCTCTGAGTAATGCTACCAGCTTAAACAACTGCATTAATGCTCCAGAGACAGGAATGCTTCTGGAATCTCTGACCAGAGCTCAGGATTAAGGGAGTTACTTTAGTAAAAGTCAACTTTATGAAAAATTACATCTTTACAAAAGTGACACATCCTTCCTCACCTAAGAACAGAATATTGCGGTTCCTCTGTGTGCTTTTAAACATTCCCATGTCACAAGAAATAAAACCAGTTTTACTTGTGCCAGTGTTCTCTACAAAAGAAAGTATTCACAGAACAGCCGAAGGTGTTCTACTCCTCATACACCATGACCTAATATAGGTGTATTCGGCAAACAGGGCAGCTTGAAACTATGGTGACTCTGTCCACACAGGACCCACCATCAGCCAGATAAATGATTCCCCTACCTATGGGACTGCAGATCACGTACCACCAGATTCACTGTGGAGAGATGCTTAATAATCTTCTTGATAACTAACTTGTCAGTTTTTTTCAGGAGATAAGTAAAACAAGGGAAAACATTAAAACAGATTAAGACTTATTTGTTATCAGTCACAGGCTCCTTATTGCATTTTAATAAATATCAGGCAAGTTAAAGTAGTTTCTGTCCCAGTAGTTGCCAGAATAGAGCCAGTCCTGTGCACCAGTGTAGGGATTGGGACCTTGGTGGAACCATCTGTAAGGAAACGAGCATGTAAGTGAAGTTATTAACACACACTTTTATAGAAGTTCAGAACTGCTTTGCTGCTTCTTCAGCAGTTTATTGTTCAAAGTAATGGTTGTGACTGCAGGAGCCGTCTTGCATTGAAATTTGTAAGTGAATTTAAAGTCATCTTCAGTGGGTGGATCTCCCCATTCACCACCACACAGCTTAAAATGCCTCCCAGGTTGAATTACTGACACCAGTATTTTGTCACTCCAAGCAGCCTGGACTATCACATATAAAAGGCAGGTACAGTTTTACTTCAAAGCAGTTGTGAACAATCATTTTGGCATGCATAAGCAGTAACAGTTTTTGCAAGACATGTAAACACCACAAGCACTGCAGTCCTGAAAACAGGAAAACATTATTTCCCAGGGATCTAGACTGCCCCTTGGTTTTTATAGCCTTGTTTTGCAATGCACTTCACTTGGAACAAGTGTGCCTGTTACCCTCAGCATAGGTGAAGTATCACCCACAGGCCGCAGGAACAGTCCTGGCTTATCGTAACATCACTGTGTTGCATTACACCATTAGTGCTGGGAGTCTGATCTGAATGCCCAGAAAGTTGATTCCATTTGTAGGAAGTTACCTGCAAGCACTTGCTAAGATGGTTGTGGGTAGAAATACTGAAGTTTTGCACATTTTTTTCCTCCCCTCTCTCCTCTTACATAATACGGAGGCACACAGATTACACCTAGATGTGTATATAGCCTCTTGCTGTGGAGGACTATCTATCTGTAAAATGAGGTTCACTTACAAGGCCACACTACTGGCAAGTATCCCCCAGTAGGGAGTAACAACCCTGTCAAATCATGGCACAGAAGTTTGTTCTTCCTCCTCTCCTACACTGTTTCTGGCAATCTTGCAGCTGTTACTGAACACCACTTTCTGTTGGGGCCTAGTTACTCAAGCTTCTGCCTCAACAGCACACACTGCACAGTACCAGACCTTCAACATTTTAACTTCTTGCTGTATTTTGTCAAGCTGCGTTTATGGCACAAGTCAGCTTGCTAGAAGCTGTTTCTGTGGTTAATAGGCTCCACAGCTTCCTTTCACCTCGTCACTGGCCACAAAAGCCAGTATTTCCTTCATATCCCTCACTGCAGCAAACACACTCAAATAAATCATGTATGTGCAAGGCAGCCCATTTTAACTCATCCCTTCTAGGGTACCATAAGGTTTCAGAACAGAAATTAAAGCACATTTGGACCAAATATGACTTGATCTCTTCAAAAAACAACAGCATAAAGGCCACCAGTATTACAGAGTTATGTTACAAAGTAGGGCAGCCAACAGGCAAGTCTTGCTTGGCTCTAAAGACTTGAGATGTGTATCACAAATGCCTTCTACAATCTTCACAGTGGTGAACTGAACAGTTGCAGCACACTTCAGCGGTTCTCCTGCTGTCCTGGTTAAGTGAACTGAAGTAACGGAAGTCATTCACCCCAGTACTGTCCATGGTTAACTGCTGCATCATCTCCACACAAGTTGAGTCAGCTATTCCAACGTGCGTGCATGTGTCTAGTTCACGGGTAGTACACAAAGCCAAGCATTTGCTGGGAGGCAGGGCTGTAAGTTACCTCATCTCTCAGATTAAAGAATTCATTCTACCACCCAATACCTCACTAGTGTGTCTTCAAAACTTGTACAGGTCAGGTCAATGTGCCCCTCCTCCAGCAACCACCTACTTCAATAGAATGGGGAAAAGCAATGGGGAGAACCAAGTCTGAGAGACATAGGAGACCCAGAGCAATCAGATAATCTAGTTTCAGAACTGAACTTGTCTTCTACTCAGGACTTGAGACTACTGGTCAGCCTCTAAAACATTGTGTTCAACATGAATCACTTCTTCAGAAACACCAAGACCCCCCCTTCTAAAATGGATTCAAAATAATTTAAAGAAAGTCCCTAAGCACTTTTGGAGAACTGTCTTACAAGGAAGGAATTCTACTAGCCAGAGTAAGAAGCCTGCTTTTCTGTGACAAGGAAACTGCACTAGTTCACACCAGAGTTTTATTACACTGCAGATAAGCCCTACAGTTGATCTGGGAATAGGAGAATTCTCCTTCACAGTATGCATTTTCCTACCCCCTAAGCAGAACACTTCCTTTACAGGCTTTAGTTCATCCTTTGGAGGAGTCACACTTGGCATTCCCACTAAAGAGATCAGAGACAAGGAATTTTCTGCCGAAACTTTAGAAAGATCCTGGAAAACAAAGAATACTGCAAGACCAGTGCTCAGCAGGTCTATGGTACCTGCACAACAGCAACTGAAGAACCTTGTGAACGGTGTCTGCACTAATTATGTACCTTGAAAACCACTGCTCTGAGTTGCCTCCTGGGAATTCCCCAATATCCCATACCAACCTCAGGTGCTTTGAGCTATACCTTAAGCTATGCCAGGCACCCGGAAGAACAGAATATGACTATCCCTTGCTTGGAAAACACTTGGTGAAGAGTTACAAGCACTCTGAATTCAGGAAAGGAAGCAGGAGGTGCAAGACTGTCCAGCACTTAACACGTTTACTTGGAAGCATTACAAAGATGTTATTTTCCACCAGTCTCAGGGCAAACAAACCCAAACACTTCAGGAGAGCAGGCACAGGAAAAAGACAAAGGCAGACATGTCCAAACCTGGGACTCTGGGATGGTGGGTGACTTCATTTGAAAAAAAGAAAAAAGTGATTTATAGTTATAAACAGGCATTTTAAAGATTTAATCCACAGTGTCTGGGTGTATTAATAGCTAGTTAATAGAGAAAAGACAAAGCTTGCTTACTTTCAGAGACTTTAGCCCTACCAGTTTTTTCTGTGGAGAGACCACCAATTTATACCTATTCTTTTAAATAGACCTTGTCTGGTCAAACTAGATTCATTCGCTCGTGTTTTCAGAGTTTCTACTTAGCATGTGTGTAAGAGATCCCAAATGACCCCTCTCATCTTGTAGTAAAAAAGCAAACAAACATCCTTGTAAGCTAACTTTTCCCTTAGCTCTTCTAACTTTAGTAGTTAGTAACCCTTTCAGAAAGACCACCATAATTTTGACAGCTGGATGATACAGTCACTTCACCAGTTTTGAGAATAACGGTATGCAGTGGGAATACAGTATTGCCAGCACAAAGCAACCGATCTGGGAAGTCATGGGCAATATGCTATCAAGTTCACTGGAGGAAGCATTTCCTCCTCTCTTTGGCCAAACATGCAAATTGGAGGCGATTATAAATTAATCAGCAACAACAGTCCTTACAGGCAGCTATCGGTGGCAACAACTTTCTGTGTCAGAACCAAGAGGTGCTCAGAAAAGACAGCACAATTTGAATTTGAATATGGGTGTGCAAGCAGCGAGAGGGCAAGGAGTGAGACCAAGCCTGGCACTTCTCTCTTGGAAGCACTACAGCCTGCAGGGACCAAGTCTGCAAATAGAACAGTGGCACTACCAAACCTGATGATGTCAGCTCTTCATGCTGACACAGCACTGCACATCACCAGCATGGACTGGCAGTTAACCTGAATGTTCAGAACCTTTACATAACTTTACATACACACAGAGGCAAGCACACACAAACCTCGTTTTCCAGTCTTCCTCTGACTTAGAACGATTTTTGCGAGCAGTCCTTTGTTTTTCTTCTAGCCTCTTCTTTTCTTCACTAGCTAGGTCTTGGAAATAAGAACACACAAATAAAAATACAGAAGACATTAAAGCATAATATAAGACAGGGACATTACCACCTGACTCAGCAAATAAGGGAAGCAGTAAACGTTGTCTATTTAAAACACAGAAGAGCTTCTGGTTGTCTAAGAGCAAAGCCAGGCCAGCTGTGGCACAAGATCAGTCAATGAAATTCCAGTCTTTAAGACTGCTAAATACAGGTTTATCCATCACCTGAGGGCCCTGAAAACTTGATTATGTGACACCAAATGTGAGCTAGGGGAGGTGGCATACCTAGAATTTATTTCAGTAAGGAAACTGTTTAAGATATGCTGGATGTATTGCAGGAGCCTGGCCGCCTGCTTCTTTTAAGATTTGGGGTAAGTTGTTACTAGTGCCTAGTTCCTGATCAACAGGGGATTGGAATATTCATTTCCAAGCCACAAAGAATTGTCACTCTGCAGCAGCCTTCGTTTTTTGTTAACACACTAAGGTAGCACAGCTCATGGTCCTAAACAAGCAGAACAGTTACTTCTGCTTGGCAGAGAGGATGGTCTCAAAGTCTGAGTCATACTAAGAAGGAGATCAGGTGAAGGCTGATCTCTTTCCTACCTTTTTGAATCCTCAAAAAGCATTTCATTAACATCTTAGAAATAAGCAGTCTTTTTGGAAGTTCATTTTTGGAAGACATTCCCAGTTACCCTGCCAGCTCCTAACATACTACATATTACCAGCCTATCATTACCAGCCTATCTGTCTGCTAGACAAACTTTATCCTGGTAGTATAGTTAAGGAATATGGTCTATTGATAACTGCATAGTTTTTGCACTTCAAGTTTAGACAAATTACTGGGGATGTCTGAACCAAGTACATCCATCATGATGGCCACAAAGGAGTCGTACAGGCCAGAGAGACTGGTTGTGGGAATTCACTGATCTGCCTTTTAAAAGCCCCAAAGAGGTGGTTTTCAGCTTCTGAGAAAAAACTGCACAGTTCAGCTGTACTGTATTACTCCTGTATCACTGGTTTTTTTCATAGCCAGATCTCAAGACTGTTTATCAGAAGCAGTCACAGCCATTGCCCTACTACACAGCTGAAACTGGATCAGAGGTTTCATGACTTATCCCAATCACTTAGCAATCGAGAGAAAGCAAGAGCCCCAATGCTTTTAGTCTACAAAGCTGAGCACCCTGCTTTAATATGCAAAATGCCAAAGAAAAAGAAGCAAACTTAATTTAAACAGGGGAAGTTTAGATTAGATATAAGGAGGAAGTTCTTTACTGTAAAGGGTGGTGAGGCATTGGAATGGGTTGCCCAGGGAAGTTGTGAATGCTCCATCCCTGGCGGTTTTCAAGGCCAGGC
>JANEMJ010066381.1:0-15097 GCA_024361745.1 Cacatua alba | reverse complement strand
CGAACCAGATCCTCTCCTACAGTGGGCCTAAGGTCTTCATTCTCACAGTCCCCACGTCTGCTTTCCAAGACTTGGGTAGTGTGAAACACTTAAACAGTTTGACTGCATTTCTCAGAATTGGCACGTCAAAATACTCCTTTAGCATCAGGCTTATGGAAACAGAAAACTGAAAAGTTCACAAATGCTGTTTTTTGATGCTCAGTTTGTCTCCTTAGACTAGATTCTAATTATAGGGCTTACTATGGAGTATAGACAGGCACTGTCTGGCAGCAGAGGGCCTAAAGCTAACTAAAAAGCATAGCATCGTGAAGTTTAAGATTCTTGCTTATATGGAAGAACATAAACAAGTAGGGGATGTGGTGGGTTCTTGGCCAGCAACTAAGTGCCCATTAGCCACTTACTTATTCACTCCCATCCACCCCAACAGGTTAAGGGAGAGAATCAAAGAGCAAAGGCAGAAAAACCCAAAAAACCTCATAGGTCGACATAAAGACAATTTAATAAGTGAAGGGAAACAAAAGGATGGAAGTGATGCAAAGGCAACCTCTTACTACCTTCCCACAGCAGAACTGTATATACAGCCAGTCTCCGAGCCACAGCTACTTCCCCTGACACACACAATTTATTGCTTAGCATGATGTTAAATGGTATGGAATATCCCTTTAGTCAGTTTGGGTCAGCTGTCCTGGCTGTGTCCCCTGCCAGCCTCTTGCCAAGTCCAGAAACAGAGATGGCCTTAACACTGTGCACGTGTTGTTCAGCAATAACCAAAACACTGACTTGTTATCAACACTACTTTGGGTCACCAGTCTAAAACACAGCATCATATACGGGCTGCTATGAAGGAAATTAACTATCCCAAGCAGCCCCAGTAGAAGTGCATGACACATCTTTCACTAGAAGCATACCACAGCCTGCAGAAGGCTGTATTGTATTAAAGAGCTACTGTCTGCAGCACGGAGGAATGTATCTGTGGGTAGCTACTTACTCACGATTTATCTAAAAACTTGAATGTGGAATTTACTTTTTTATAGTCCCTCAGTTTCAACAAAAAATAAAAACACCGTTGCCAATAATTGAAGTTACCTATTTCTCCATTTTCCATGGCCCTGATATCTGGTCGTAGCCGGCAGTCAGTTTTGGGGATGACACTCTCCATTTCTTTGTCCAGCTCATTCAAAGCCATAGCAAAGCTAGTAAAATTATACATCTGAAATTCAGAGACAAAGATAAAAGGTAAGTTTACAGTGTCTCCGGCAGCTAGTCTTAATACACAAGAAAGATTTTATGATGTTTTCAGACAGCAGCTAAGTGCTTTTTTTATTGTTTAATCACTCAAGATAGGAACACTCAAGACACCAGCAAAAATGCACTGTCAGGGAGAGTGTAGGTGATCTGTGGTGGTTCAATTTAAGCAGGCCAGCATCCAATTACTCAGTGCACTATTTCTCTCTTATCTTCTTTTTCCAGTCCTACTGGTATTTTCCCTATCTCTGTAGAGAGATTTCCCCCTTGATAAACTCACTGAAGGCACCTTTTTGTGTTCCTATTCTCGGTCTTTCCAATTGCACACATACCCTTTCATTCTGCCCACTGGCTCTCCAGCTCCACAGCCCTTCACGCACCAACTCAAGCTATGCAGGCTTTGCAAGCATCTCCTAGGAAATGTCTGTCCATCCAACCCCACATTATAGAGTTACAGTTGTAGTGGGAAAGTTTGTTGCAATAAACAGGCAAATCCAGACTTGTTAATGAAAAAAGGCAACGAAGGGATTTGCTTTGTGTTGAAGACAGAGAATAACAGGACAGCACACACTTTCAATGAGCAGAAGCATAGCTGACCTGGGCTGAATTTGGAGGTCTTGGAGTTATCTTCCACAGCAAAATACTTCCAGGAATAACATACACACTCTCCGAATCTGGCAACGGCATCTCATCTGGTTCCTCAGTATTGCCCACCTGAAGGCAGCACACAAAGAAAACAGGAGGAGTTATGTGAATCATAAACCATTTAGACCCATTCATTCCACACTGGAACTTACATAAAATTATTTCCTTGACCAAAAGTAAGTAATTTCAGCCACAAAGACTTTTCTAAATGCTTGTTAAGAAGGATAACAGCATTGACATAGTATACATACTCCCAATTCCCTCCCAGTGGAAGACTATCAACGGTTTCTTTCCTCAACATCTTCATATATATAAGCTGGATGCTCCACGCTTTAAGAAATGTCAATTTTTCTACCACAGAGATGCCTGTTTCCTCAAACACAAGCATTTCCATGCCTGGTATTTAGCTCCACTATCGTTTCATTAAAGTTTATGAACAGAAGTCACATTCCTCATCCTTCCACATCAAAGAAACACCAGCACATGATGCAAAAGCTGTCTTCAGCTTGCACACAACAAAGCCCTACACTAGTGCTTTTTGCTCAGAGGAACCTTTCTTTCCATTCACCACTACACTACTACAACGGCAAACTGCAAACATTAAATGAATATCCTAGATTAGCTACTTCTAGGAAATGTATGCTATGAAGGCTGATGTATACGGCCTGAGGCAGCTGCAGCCACAGCACTGTGAAATAGTTTTCCAAGAAGGGGAAGAGCTTCACCCAGGGTTACTAGGGCAATAGAGAGTAACTAGTGTAGATGTGACCTGAACTAGTTCTAAACCACCACTCTTTTTACACACAGCATTAAAAGCAGGTGGGGTCCAATGCTGCTGACATTAATTCTGCCACACAAGCTATGTTACAATACTGAACTAAAACCAGCTTGACAATGAATGTGGCTCTACCAAGAAAACTTGGTGTCACTATCACAGCTAAAACTAGCAGCACGTTTTGGAAATTAAAACCAAACTGGATTAAAATTAGCACTGAAGATTAAGCCTGAACTTAAAGGCAACTAATGCTTTAAATACACTGGATATATGCCAACAGCTTTAATCCTGCTGCTAACGAGCTTTGCTTTCTGATGGTTGCGTCAGATAATACAGACTAATGTTTTAGTGCAAAAAAAATCCAGTACCCAAACTAGACTCAACTGTCCTCTGAGATGATTCATGTGTCACGCCTCTGAGAAAATTAAGAATTAAGGATTCTGTTTCACTGTGGAGCACTTGGATGCAGTGCTTTTTATAATGAACAGTTTGCAAAGTAATCAGAACAACATGCAGACCAGGTTCAGTGCCTCAGCTATTAGGAAGATAAACAGGGGTTTTAGCCAATTGAAAGGACACCAATCAATCTTGCAGAAGTCAGGAATTTGAAGCAGAACAGATGAGTAAGGTATCCTTATATCAAAGACATTTCAATACTAGGCTGTCCAACTCCAAACCAACTTCCATAGAAAGCCTACAACGCACACTGCCATTTGTGCCCTGGTGGATACATAATGTCGTAAGAATTACAGAGAATTAGTTAAAAAGTGGATTTTCATGTGCTCTGAGTATATTGCTAGGAGGGTAGTAATAGATTTTGCCAAAGCAAGACTTCTGGTGTCTGTAAATGAGAGCAGGTGCTGTTGCTTTACATTATGCTCTTCCATATACTTGCACTGGAAATTCTGCACAAAGTGCTTTATCTTGATTTAAAATAGGCTCTAGTTCATTCAGAGCAGAATCACCCTGGTCTAACCCCAGCTCTAAAACTCTTCTGATGTTGGTAAAATGTCACTTCTGCATACATGAGGGCTTGCCTTGCTTCCTGCAAAAGTATTTTTCCTTAAGTTTTATCCCTATTAAAAAAAAATAATCAGAGAGATTCAGGGGAAAATAAGGGGCAATTTGCAGAAGGACTCACATTGAAACAGGTCCCCTAAAGGAAAGCAGAAGCGATTCCTCATTTGTAGCAATGCAGCATGGAAGAATAG
This sequence comes from Cacatua alba, assembly GCA_024361745.1. NCBI lineage: Eukaryota > Metazoa > Chordata > Aves > Psittaciformes > Cacatuidae > Cacatua > Cacatua alba. The sequence goes on along the minus strand of JANEMJ010066381.1, from coordinate 11,221 downwards.
TTGGAATATAACTAAACAAATCTGAAAATTCTAATTAAGAGAAGTTTCAAAGACCAGGTACTTTCATGCCTGAATGAATCTTTCAATACTATGAAGGGACAAATCACATCCAGACATGATACATGAAACTTGGCTCACCTAGATGCTCGAAACCCATAAACAATATCAACTCCTCAAACACAAGGGGGCAGTGGGAATACACATTCAGCAGACTGCCTAATTCATAGTGTGCATTACAAAGCTTTCAGTTTTCTATGCAGAAATAGTTCTGTTAAATGAGTAGGAAAAGCCTGCTTTTCTGGTGTCAGAGGAACACTGCAGCTTGAGCTTTATGCAACAGGATGCTTCTTGAAGTAATCATCTTAAGTATTGCCGGGAAATGCAAAGTAGCAGCTGAACAAAAGACACAGGGTGTGTTTCTCTCTGCTCCTTCTCCCTAGAGCTCACAGGGCCAGACTCAAAGAGAAGCAGTAATCCCCAGTGTTTTAGTGTTCTCCCGATGACGAGCACTGGTGCAATCTCAGGTACAGCAACAATCTGAACCTCCGCAGGAACAACTGCTTTCAGAGTTCTCTGTCTCTTTTTTCTTAAGAAAAAAACCTACCAACACCCAAACCACCAAAAAAACCTGGCTCCAGTCAAACAGTAGCAACCCCTGTTTAAAGCTATTATGCGAGTGTTACTCTTCATCAAGCTGTAGGTTATCACCATCACGATTCACCTTAAACAAAAAGCATACTGCTGACCAGAAATCTGGAGGAATAAAGAATGACGGTTTGGGTTTGTTTTTCTTTTACAAGGAATTTCAGTATTTACTCTGAAAGCTGTACAATATGATCTTCTATCAAGATGAGAAACTAGACTATCCTGCCTCTAAGGGTCAAAATCCTCCTATTAGAATATCAGTGCTATCATATATGATCAGAATCATGGTCCAACTAATGGATATGCTATTTCCTCCATGTGACTTGAGAGAAAGATGCTGGTAATGAACCAGCCACTATTTAGATCACTCCAAGTTTTGGATAGTTTGCATACAAATCCTTGAGAAAGAAAGCATTTCATCCCTTAATGCTGGTACTCATCCAATACGTTTTGTATCCTATTAGGAAAGAGTAAGTGAAATAAATCTTAATGCTCTTAAATGATACTAAAAATTATTTTAGCTGCCTTACACTTTTGAGATGCCAGCTCTTTATGTGATTAATACCTGTTTACCGCTTTTCTTCTCTTCTGTATTTTTCTTGTCAATTTTTTTGTAAGCATCGAATGTAGCTGGGTCAACACTATACAAACACTCAGTCCACTTCCCATACAGCGCACAAAGCTTCTTTTTGCTGTTAGAAAGAAGACTAAGTTTACAAAGGAGCTTAAAGAGATTTATTTCATCATTTCAGGCAAAAACATCTGAAAGAAGAACTTTTGAGAGCAACTCTTAAAACTCTATTATTGATGTTGCACAATTCATACCCTTGCTGTTACAGGTTCATGCCTTTGACAGGCTACATTAAAAGCCATTCAGTTCTAAAGCTCCCATCAGAAACAGAAGACAGCCATCCCTATTAGAAATGAAGCTGTTACCTTTTGTCCTGAATGTAGCCTTCAACTTTGTGCAACTCCTTCCCAAAGAGGCCGCAGGGTTTAAAGCTCAGTATGCATTTCTCACCAGTTCTAAAGGCAGAACAAGAGGGCATTAATTACTTCCAAATGCTTTTCAACTTACAGCAACTGAAAGCACTCACACTCTTAACTTACTTATGGTTTGTTATTTCTACGTTTCCATACTGCTCAATCCAAAGTTTGCCCACAATAATGTTATGCACACAGCAAGTAGGATTTGTCCACGTGTACGCTTCATTGTGTCTAAAGGAGGGAAATAAAAATTGAAATACTGCATCTTTGTACTGGACATTGCTTTTGCAACCAGCCATCATCTATAAATTGCATCAAGTCTTGAAATGGACATGATAGTAAGTCAGGAAACCCAAAAAATTTATTATCCTACTGCTACAGATTTCATCAATTCCTTAAACAGCCACTTCAGTGCAGTCACTGTTAGTACCGAATGACATAAACAGGACTCAAGCATGCTAGTCTTAGTAGGACTGATGTCCAGGCATCTGTAGAACATACAGACACAAGCCCCAACTACTGCTACTATTACTATGCAGTGTGTTAGGAGACACGATGGCAGTTCTTTTCATCTTCTCATACACTCCTCCCCACAAAGTGATCTGCCATCAAACATTAGTATGTGGGTGTTAAACAAGTCCATGAGACTCTAATGCACACTAATCATCATGGATGTGGCCACTGTGCCTCTGCAGTTATTACTTATCAACTTACTCAAGAAGCTCCAAAGTCATTGTGCCTTTTGGTTCTGCTTCCACGCTCTTGCCCCAGAATTTGAGTTTAGGATAAATTGATCCATGAAACACAAAATCATTATTTAAACCTTCAGCATAGAAAGCACTGATTGGTGGATGATGGCTAACTTGCTCTGAGAGAAGTCTAAATCCAAGATCATCTCTGCAAAATAAAGATAACAAAAAGCACAGATCTATGTAATCAGTGTAGTGAAGTTGCAGCTATTTTCCCCAGGGTGAAACAGATGGTTGGACCCATGCATAGTTGTACTCAGTGCAAGAGTTAGTTACAAGCCTAGGATAAAACAAAAAGATCAACTAATACATAGAACATCCTCATTCTAAATAACTGAGGACAGACTGGACGAGGCTTTGAGCAACATGGTATAGTGGAAGGTGTGCCTTGCTCATCATGGCAGGGGTATTGGAACTGGATGATCCTTGAGGTCCCTTCCAAACCAAACCATCCTATGGTTCTATGATAATGTAAAAAGGTAACAAGGATTACCAAATCCCATCAGCCACCATGTTTACTTTTGATAGTGACCTCTTTCTTAAACTTTCACACAGAGGTTAAAACCTTACCTGAGAGAAAAATATACCTTAAGTGCAGCTGCACATTAATAGACTAAAATTGCCTATTTGTATTCTGGGCACTCATATAATGAATATTACAATTGTAACACCTCCCTTATGTACTATGCATCTTTTCATCCAGAAGGTTTCAGGGAAAAAAAGTCATCTTTGTAAATAAAACTTGCTTTTAAGCCTGACAAATTTAATTTGCCAGATATGAGCTGAAAAGTTAAGTAGTCTCCCTCCACTGGAAGGTGTATTATTGCTGAACACCAACAGTAATGCAAGCAACTCCAGAAGGTACTAGGAGAATGGGTGGAATCCTGCAAGCTAACAAGCATTCTGCAAGCCACCTGACAAGTCTAATGAAACATCAGGTACACAGAATATGACTCTTCAGTGCATCTTCTGTTTTTTACCTGATCAATTCATACGTCTCTCCAAGCAACGGGTTGAATGGCTTCCCTGTACGTTCCCACTGTGAGGCCACAGCAGACACAGCAAATGCAGCGACGCACTATTCAAAGGAGTAAGAGCACACAGTTAATCTCCTGTATCTTAGTCTTTATCAACCACAGTCATGGTATTACAGAATGAATCTTCTGCAATAGCTTAGCAAAGTTCTGTTTGCAAGGCAGGGGAATAAACAGTTTTCCTCAAAAGGCTAAAAAAACCCCAAGTTTTAGGAAAAGCAAAACATTTTCCTGGATAAGCATCCTCGTCTCGGCTGGGATAGAGTAATTTTCTTCCTTGTAGCTGGTACAGCACTGTGTTTTGGATTTAGGATGAGAATAAAGTTGGTAACACACTGATGTTCAGTTACTACTGAGCAGCACTTAGAAGAGTTAAGCCCTTTTCTGCTCCTCACCCCATTCCACCAGCAAGCAGGCTGGGGGTGCACAAGACGTTGGGATGGGACACAGCCAGGACAGCTGACCTCCACTGACCACAGGGATATTCCAGACCATATGGTGTCATGCTCAGTATACAAACTATGGGGAAAGCTGGCTGGGGACCCCTGCTCAGGAACTGGCTGGGCATCGGTTGGCAGGTGGTGAGCAACTGCATTACCACTTGTATATTCTGTCTTTTATTATCATCATTTTCACTTCCTTTTCTGTCCTATTAAACTGTCTTTATCTCAGCCCATGAATTTACTTCTTTTTCCCAATTCTCTTCCCATCTTGTGGCAGTAAGCATGCAGCTGTGTGGTGTTTAGCTACCTTAATTGTCTGCCACGTTAAACCATGACAGTCCTGGCCACATGGTTCGAATGCACCTGACTTCATCTGGATCTTTGGGTAACCTGCTCGTTGACCAGGTCATCATAAATTACCTCCAGCACGGCTAATTCCTTCAGGTACTAGATACCTTTCTGCATGGTGGCCCACTTGCCTGGATGACATAAAACATCTTCCTTGAAGGGACATATTTCCTTCATGCCTGACAAGAATCACCTCCAGAGGCTGAGGATTTGTGCCATTTTTCAAAACACTTTGTCACTGCCCTCTTCTCCAGAAAGGGATTACAGCTGTTTGACTTCCTTAGCCTCTAATTCCAGGCTAGTGGCCCTGGTATCGCAACATCTGAGCAGCCAGGTGATAATGTGCTGACCGGGATGAAGCTGAAATCTTTTCATATATCTTGTGGCTCACTCACGGATAGAGATCATTTATGAATGATTATTTGTGAATTCTTCCTCTTCCTTCTCCCAGATCAGTGGCCACCTCTCTCCCTCCTCCATATCATGATGGCCCTGCTTCAAAGCAGTCTGCCTTGTCCACTACTTCTGCCTGCCTCCTTTTAGAAGAACCTCCTTATTCCTTTACTAAACAGCTGACTTCAGCTTCCCCTGTTTCTTATTGTGTATAGGGGCAATTGATACCGGCATGGGTTGTTTCTTTTGTTCAGCTGCAGCACCAGTTGCAGGGCTTAGAGTAGCTGCCTGTTGTTTTGTCATCAGATCCAGACACCTTCTCTTCCCCTTGAGGGTACTGAATAGTGTTGAAGGTTCAGAAGACATGGGCCCCCGTGTGTTGCAGTGATTTGTGTATCTCTGCAATTCCCAGGGTGATAGCACACTTTTCTAAGTATTTTTCCAGTTTCTCCAAATTCTGCATTTGTTCAGGGGTGAGATTCCAAATTGGAGATGACCACTGTCTTGGCTGTGCCTCCTCCCAGTTTCTTGTGCCCCCCACAGTCTACTTGCTGGTGGGGTGGTACAAGAAGCTGAAAAGTCCTTGACTTAGTGTAAACACTTCTTAGCAACAACTAAAACATCAATGTATTATCAACATTTCATCCCAAATACAGCACTATACCAGCTGCTAAGAAGAAAATTAACTATCCCAGCCAAAAACAGGACAATCAGCAAAACTGGTTAATGAGTAAGAGCAAATTATGGGAGTTCCTCCTATGACGAGACTATCTACAAAGACAAAAAAATCCCAACACATTCATCAAGAGCTAAATTGCAGAAGTTACCACACCCGAAGTACCTGCATTCGCTCGGTTGTGCTGGAAAGTGAGCTGGCTTTGTGGATGAGGTATGTATGCTCCATGTACTCTGTAAGTCGTTGTAGAAAGCTCAGCGGCTCATTGAAGATAACCGGCATTGTGATCTTCGACAACTCCTGATGCACAAATGAAACTTGTGTTAAAAACCAAATGATTAGATACACTGACCTGCAGTGACCGAAGTGTAACTGGCTTATAAAACAAAAATAAATGATGCTCTTAAGTGCTAATGCCATGTGCTTGACCTGGCTCTGCTAATGCCAAAAGGAAAAAACCCTGTGCATCCCTTATGAGCCTGATAAGCCTGTGTTGACATTAAGGCTACTTTTAAAACAAAACCCAAAACATCAGTCAAATAAACTTCCTATCAAGAAATGCATTAAGAAGGTGAGATGAAACAATGGAATGGTGTATTAAGGACCTTTCTAAAGACTGAATTATTTATTACTTTTAAAATAGATATAGGCCATCTAATTACTTAAACATATTATCTTCTTTGGAGGCAGGTAGGCAGGCGGGGGGAGAAGAAGGATGAGAAAGGACAGAGAAACATAGTGGCACAGGAGTGAAAACAGGCATTCTGTATTCAGAAGAAAAAGGGAATTTTTTTGTAAAAGGAATAAAAATATTAACAGAGGTCCTACAGTTCTGATGCAGTTTATTCTCCTTCCCATTTTTAAAAAGCATGCCATCTAAAGGCATAACATAGCAGTGTTTTAAGCTGCCTGCAAAAAAGCATGTAGTATGACCACTGGCAATATGCATGGTAAACAGCACTGTTCTTAACCGTAATAGCAGCATACGGCACTAACAGCTTTGTCAGACACTTTGGTACAATCCACTCTAAATTCCACTCCCCCACCAACTTCTGTGCAGCATTTCTGCAAAGCAGAGTTAGGATCTTCATGGGGGTTTTTCTGCACACACCTGACGCAAGACAGGCTTTCAATCTGCTCTTTGTATTTTAAGGTTATAACACTTTCCCACTAAAGCCACTGTAAGAAGGCTCAGATGCTTCACAACAACTCAGGAAACTTGGAGCTGCTGATACAGGTATTCCCCAGCCCTTCCACATCTCATTGCTTGGTGCTGTTTATAAGTACAGCAAGGGGACGAGGAGAAAACCAGTGACTAAACACGTATTACAGGCTGGCAGAGGTTTATCAGCAGTAAGTACTTTCAACCTACTGCAGGGATCTAATGGGAAGAACTCTTCTCAATCCACCCTTAGCTGGAAGCAGATTAGGTGCCAACAAGGAACCTCTGATCTGGCAACCATCTGGCTAGTAAACAGCATGGGGGCAGGGGAAAGACTGAGATATTAAAGGGAAGGGAGAACAGCAAAATTAAAGTAGTTAAAAACCAAATAGTTAAAATCTTAAAAATTAAGAGAAAATGCTTTTATTGAAGGAATATTTCTCTGACAAGGTCTCACCTTCTTGAGTTGTGAAAGCAAATAAAGCATAAGCAGCAAATTAAAAAGGTCCCTTCTGGGCCTCAAGTGAAACAATCACTTCCCATCTTTTATCATAGCTTTCTGATTACCTACCATTCCAATGCATTTTCTTAAGATACTCCAGATACTGAAGTCATTTCTGGAAAACATCGGAGATGGCAAGCTTGTTCTGCAGAAAGGAACAGGGAAGAAAGCAGAAGTAAGAAAAGTTTTCCACTACTAACCATGACTAAGAAACCCAAATACTCTTCTTTGAAAGTAAGAATTTTCCAATTTTTAAATTAAAAAATCCAAGGGGTTTTTGGAACACTTGAACAGTTTTACCTGCACAGAAACCTGAATTTCTCTAAAACCAGAACAATTCCATTCCTTTCATTGTGCACAAGAGTAGTGGAAGAGAATTTCTACATCAGTTATTAGAACTGTGTAAGTTCTTTCTCAGTATGTTCACTATGTCTGAACAGATTTGAGAGTTAAGGAGGCAAGCGGTTTTTTTGCTAGTCACCCGAACACTGACAATGAATGGCCATGGCATTTATTGCCTATATTAAGATCAACCTTCAGGTACAACAGAAGAACCAGCATCATTAAAGAACAGAACACATAGCAGCCTGTTCCACAGGGCGCTGACATATCCTGAAGTGAATCTTAAACATACTTTCAAAACCAACATTAAGTTTGTGTAACACAACCTGTATTTCTCAACTTTGCAAGAAATCAGGCATAGACTTTGTTCAGTTTTCATACTGCTACTCACCAGCTCAATTATTAATCTAATTTACCTACAGGAAAGCATAAATGTGGACAAAGAGTTTTGACCTACAACATTAGTAAAATTTGTGTTTGGATCATGAAGCTACTACAATGAGAAAAATTATCAAAAGGTATTTATTACCTACAGTACACTCAGAATGCATGACCTATTTGAATTTCAAAGTTTAGCTAACTCTATCTAAATGATCGCGTTGCCCTTCTAACCAAGAAGGTTTTGTTTCCCCTCAAATTAGCTAAACCAGTATCATTTTTAGAGTGTGAACAGGCTGTAGCTGCCTCCTTCACGCCTCTTCTCTGGTAAACAGAATGCCAAAAGAAGAAATTAAAATTAAAACAAATTCTATTCAGGCCAAGATGTTAGTTTCAGTAGCCCTATCTGCTGTGTTACCTCCCATACTTACCTGCTACCGAAATACCTACTTTACCAGGGCTGATGCTTCAGATTTCAGAACGAACAAAACCAAAACAAATGTTCCTTAAAATACAAGCAGCACTATCTAATAAAAACCCAAGTCATATGCCTGAACTCCTCACAGTAGCAAACTACGTTTTTTGTTAGCAAGTAGCTAACAGCCTAACACTGACTTGTTCCACTCGGCTCCCATGCAGGGGGATGAGTGGGTAGGAGGATTTATTTTAATTGACCAACATGATATCACTCACTCCATATTCTAACTTTCCACTGATACAAAAATATTTTGTGCAACAGATTATCTTAAATAATATTAGGTATAAAGTACTTCTGTAGATGCTTTGATACAAATGTCCAGGAGAGGACAGTGTCCACCAAGTAGCCAGTCTTACCTTCATTTGTAGTGATTACTTATTTTTTTCTGTATATTCTTTAATGAAGGCAGTTAGCAGACCCGGTATTTGTGTTTTGAGTAAGCCCTTCATATGCCTCTAGTTTGCTAAACTATATACAGGGACTGCTTTCCCTGCATATAAAAGCTTACGTTGTCATTAAAATTATCCTGTCCAATTTGTTTAATCACTTGAAAGTCGGCATTCCGTTTCAGCCATTTACCCATACTTCTTACCTACATCAGCCAAACCTGATATGGGAGTCAGAAAACACAAACCAGTTTTAAGCCACCAAGAAAGATCCCAGGGACAAGTAAGGACATGTGCAAAAATGACAGGCAGCCAAGACTTGAGGCCCACTAACCTTGACACACTCCCTGTGATTACGGGTAAGGTTTATGAACGCAAAAATTTCCTTCCAGAGGTCAATTTTAGAAAGAACTCAGGAAGTTAACTTTAGCTTTAAGTGACAAAAACATCTGCTGGAATCTCTGTGCAGTAGAACAGATAAGATGCATTTAAAATCATTCACTTAAACAAAAACATTTGTCCAAAGCATTACCTATAGTAGACCAGCTACTACAGGAATCCTGTGGGGAAGGAGACACATCGGTGTGAAAAAAGGCATGTTTAGCTTGCTCTTCATGTAAATGTGAGCAAAGTCCTGGCTCCCCAAAGCTACACACAAACACATCTGCATTCTGGAAGGCCCCCAATGAGGGGACCAAAGGGAACCTAACAACAAAAACTCAAAACAGCAGTGACAAGTGGATGTTAAAATGTAGTCTATTCAGGCTAAGATGTTAGTGTCAGTAGTCCTACTTGCTGTGTTACCTCCAATACTTATCTGCTACTGAAATGCCTTTATCAAGACTGATGCTTCATTTTTGCGCAAGGGCTTTTTTGGGTTTTGGCTGGTTGGGCTTGGAAGGGGGTGTTTATTCTTCGGGTTTTGTTGTGGGTTTTTTTGGGAGGGTTTTTCTTTGATTTTGGTTTTTAAAGTTTGGCTCAGATTAAAGGTTTCCCTCTTAAACAGGTGATTCAAATACTGTCCGATTATTTCACATACTATTCTCCTATCTCTCAAATCATCTCCCAAACAGTTTAAGAATTAAGTCCTCTATCAAAACACTCTATGAGCAATCAGTAGGATGGAAACTACATTAAAAAAATTAGAATAAGACATCACATTAGAAGTGGCACTATAATCAAAGATGGCTCCACCTATCTTTGTATGTACATCCCAACACTCTGAATTCCTTGGAACCAACAGATTTATTCCTACATCTCCAAAACTAAAACACATGCTTCCTGCAGTCAAAAACTGATCTCCACTGCCCTGTGCAAAATCCTCACCACTCAAATAGGAAAGGCAGATTAGAACTCAGGCTTTCTAGATGAAGGTAGGAAATACTTATACTGACTGCTAAACAGTGTAGGTACTGTCATGTGCAACCCAAACACAGCTGCAGTTCATCTGAGGTACTACAGGAAGTTATCAAGGTTTTAAGCAAAAGAACTTAATCAGGTCTATTCTCCAAGTGACTTGTTTCCATGTGGTTAACACAAACGCAAGTTAAGCAAACAAGTTACAGCAAACCCAAGGGTGTAAAGGTGGAATTAACTGCTGTCAAAACATTCGGACCCTCTCACTTTGCACAGCATCAAGAAGTTAAGGTTTCTGCTCCAAAAAGGACACAGGTAACATCACAGACAATGCATATTTGACCACATGCCCTCTAACTAGCCCCAAAACCAAGAGGCACAAACTGAAGCTAGCAGCTCCAGGTAGATAACAGTCCTGAAGTCCTGTCAAACAGATCCAGTACCAGACCAAACACCACTGCCACCAAGAGCCTCAGAAACAAGGCCAGAAATACCACACAACTCCCACCCACTGAGAGGATTATCTCGGAGGTTAAGTTTAAACAGGCTGAGCTCTGGGGAGAAACAGTTTGCATCAGTATTTCTGTGGACAAGTTCCCATGTATCATCAAGATGTCACGTAAAAAAGCTGAAATATGACCATACATTTGTATCTGTATGCAAAAATTTCTACTTTTCTTTAGTAGTAAATTATCATAGTTTTCACTTTTGTTTAGCAATTAATTATTTTATATATATATAATTATCCTCAGAGGGTTCACACAGAAAGTGAATCATTCTTGCATTCTTCATGACTTGAATTTGAGAGGCAGAAAGGAAACCAATAAACCATTCTTGTTGATACCCTGACAGTTAAAACTTTGTCTTGGGAATGTGAGTTTGGGCTTTAACCACAGAAACTTTGTTTTATGGACAAATGCCAAACCACCCAACTATTATCCAAAAGTTAGGTGTAAGCATTCCAAGCAATCATTGGACACGACATCTCACTCCAAGAGAGACCAGCTGAAGTGCCAGAGATATACCGGCACCTCACCTCCTACTGGGATGCAGGTAACAGGGTTTTTCTCCTGACCTATTGAGGAAAATTTTCAGTTAAGATTGACGGAATTAATGATCTCCAGTGTTAGACATTTTGCACCATGTATTTGACCTGAATAAGTAGCCTGAATCTGAAGACTTCATGATGCATCTTGTTATTCCAAATAGAAATTGTGGGCCAGTCATATGTGGGATCCAAGGTGTCTGAATCCTCAGTCTGTTGTGACAAACAACTATACTGTGTCTCTTTGGTCTGTTAGCCTGGACAGACAATAGCACTTCAACCCACTAATGAGAATTT
>JANEMJ010066379.1:0-13405 GCA_024361745.1 Cacatua alba | reverse complement strand
TGCTCTTATGAGAATTCTGTCATTGACAGAACAAACACTGTAAACATTTCCTGGGGTCCTCTTTCACGAGGTTCTTTTCTGGAGACTGGGACACTGTGTTTCACATCAAAGATAAACATTCAAAAACAAATCTTCCACAGCTACCTACCAATGCCAGGAATAAAATCAAGAAAATAGAATTAACTAGTTGGCATGTGTGTTTGACACAGATTTCAAGGATTTAAAAAGCAATCAAGTGGGCAGTGAGAGATCGTAGCATAAGACTTTGATCACTCGTCTTCACCAGCAACCTCAAATAGGAAGGTTATTCTAATTAAACAACAAAGAACAGCTACAGTCACTAGAGTGTGCGATTACATTTACTCTCTAATATGCAAATACAACTAAAGCCAAGGTGAAGCTCTTGGGCTAGTGTAAATTGTCAATGATTCATTAATTTCAATGAAGCGATGGTACTTTGCACTTGCAGTGCTTTTCAATCCAGTGTGTAAACACAAACTTTTGTGGCTTTATACTGACATCTTTGCAATTTTTTTGACATTGAGTAGCTCAAACACTCCAGCCCTATTTTAGTCATAGCATTTTTATTGTATGAAGTTGTACCTTGTGTAGTGAGAAGATACCTAATACCTGGTACCTGGTGCATAGTGGTTGGATCTGTCTGTCATGTCATTTTTAAAATATAGCTGGGAAAAAAAAAGAAGAAAAAAAAAAGAGAAAAAAAATGCTGAATTAAAAAAAAAACCCTAGTGCTGAGTTCTGTGAAATTATGCTGCTTGACAGCACTGGAGTACAGATCCATCTGTCAGTTTTAAACAATGTATCTGTCAACTTAAGGCTTGTAACTCTGTCACTCTTGACAAAGCACAGTAATATTTCTTACCGCTTCTAAACAAAGAGACCTACAAGTCTGGCCCTGTGAATCTTCAAATTCAGATAGCAATTTGCGATCAGCAAAAAAGAGATTTCTGACCACTAAGGAACTGGAAAGCGCTACTGATAAACAAAAAAAAAAAAAACCAAACAAAAAAAGCAGAATCTTAATGAAGAGGGTTTTATTTAATATTTTAAATTAAAATTTCTTGCTAATTAACTAGTTTAATGTCTGTTTGCTTCAGGTGTTTCAGAATTATGTAAAAATAAGTATACTTAAAAGGTATTTACATGGAAATCCAGCTTTAGGACTAGTACTACATAGTGGTCAGATTAACTACCAGTAGAAAATGGAGCCTCCAGCTCCAAAGCTTTTTCCTTCTGCTTTACTATACGTAATCGTACCAAGACCTTCCTTCCTCAGATGCTATGGACATAATCTTCATACTGACCAATCAAATATCCATTAACACACTTTTTTTTTCCAGCAATGCAACTACTTCTAAAAGCAATGGTCATTCAGAGAATATGACTCACAGAAACAGAAACATTTCATTGGAAGAGACCTTTAAGATCAAGTCACTACTTAACAGTACCAGTTCCACCACTGAACCACATCCCTAAGCACTACGCTTACATGTCTTTTAAATATCTCCAGGGACGGTGACTCAACCACTTCCCAAGGCAGCCTGTTCTAGTGCTTGACTATCTTTTTGGTGAAGAAATGCTTCTTAATATCCAATCTAAACCTCCCCTGGCACAACTTGAGGTCGTTTCCTCTTACCCAATCTCTTGTTATTCAGCAAAAGATATCAACGCCCACTTTACTAAAACCTCCTTTCAGCTAGTTGTAGAGAATGATAAGGTCTCCCCTCAGCCTCCTTTTCTCCAGATTAAAGAGCCAGGTTTCCTATGTTTAACCTTTGTACTTTCATTGAGTTACTTAGATATTTTGCATGCCTTAGGAAGGAGTAGTAGTAAATATTTGTAATTGTGACACACTAGCAAATCTGTGACCACATCTTTAAAAACTGTAGTTTTATGTTTCCTTTATTCTAAGTGGAATTTATGCTAACAGTGGAGTCAACCATTAATTCACTTGTTAAATAAGAATAAATTAAACTGCAAAAATAATGCTAAGTTAATAATGTAAGTTATTAATTACGATTCACATTACCACTTCGTAGGAGCTGATGGTTTCCAGAATGATTGCTCATTGTTTTTATATAACAAAAGTAATTTGTCTTCTTAAGTTTAAACAATTTCATTCATTATTCTTTCTGAACTTGAACAGATACAAAGATGTAACACTGTATCTGAAATGTTAGTTGAGACAGTTTTATTAGTTTGCTGTTTGTTTGGGTTTTTTTTACATATGGCTATAATGCTGATTGAGGCAGTTAAGTCTTAGCAAATCTTACCATCATTAAAAAAGGGTGAAAAAAAGAGTTTTGAAAAAAGAGACTTTTGCCATGGGCCTAAGGCATATTTACCCAAATTATAACCAGTATAACCCATGAATGAAAATATTTAATAAAGTATTTTTAAGGGAGTGAGATTTTTCTCTTTATAACTGTTCTTTTCTAGTTATTATATGAGACAATTAGAAAACCAAATGCCTTCAACATCAAAAAAAGACAGCCAGACCCCAAAACACGCTAATAAATAGTTTTATCGCTACATACTATGGTGAATTAAGACTAAATGTAATCCTAGTCAAAGAAAAGTCTATTTTTCAATGATACATAATCTTACCCAAGGTGCATACTGAATATTCAAGAAAAAATTCCAGAGGGCTATTTCCTTACTTGATTTATTACATGCATATATGCATCCAATTAGTAGCTTTAGAGAACTACAGACAGTGAAGTGGCCACAATAGAAATGATTACACCCATACTACTACAGTCTAACAAGTTATTGTTACTATAGCATTCAAGCTAAAAAAAAAGAAAAAAACAAAACTGTCTTCCTATTCGTTTATTCAGTACAAGCTTCTTGCCACGTCGCAGGTGAGAGCCGTGTTTTAACAATTAAAGTGAGCTTGATAGAGGGACAAGAGTCCATTGATCTCCAATCCAAGAAATACCATGTTTACCATACCCTTTCAAAAGTCCCATTGCAATGTAGAGAGGATTTCTGATGATGATTAAAGAGCTGGGAAAGAGGAAACTTGATATCTAACAAGCAAAAAGAAAACCTTTGATTCTGAATGGCTATTGCTGTAAGGAAGAAGCACTTTTCCTCTTACAAGTCTCGTTTAGGGTGGTAACAAAATGATTCTCCTCTCCAGCTGCTGTTTGTACAGCACACTCTTCTGTTAAGGTGGGATGAACCCCCACAACTTTCTTCAGTGTGTCCTATGTGCCACAATCATACTAAACAGCTATTTTAAGAAACTGTTTTCTTAAAACTTCAAATTCTGGATCACTTCAACTGGCAATCAAGCCTGAAGCAACTTAAAAAGACAATAACAACTAGGAAAAAGCATCTGGATGCTATTGTGAAGGCTGAATAACAGACATACTGATTCTGTCTTCAAAAACAAAAAAAAAGCTGCTCCTCGATCATTACCAATATATGCATTAATGTGTTTGCTGACTCCTTTGCTACCATTCCCCTCTAGCACACATCATTTCCTCCCATTGTCCACCCAAATAAAGGTGTCTATAACCAGAGTGACTGCTAAATTCTGCTTCCTTTCTCTGCCCTAAGGTTATGGGTTTCCCAGCTCCCTCTCATAGTCTAGTAAGAGATGTAACCTTGGCTGCAGCCCTTGCCCCTCCTGTAAGTTATCACTTCATCTTGACTACAACTCTCCAAAATTATGAGCAGAAATGTTAGATTTTTTTTGTTTGTTTGTTTGGCTTTTTTTAAAAAAACTCCAAGAACATTCTTATAACCTGTGTCTGTATAGGACAGCCTGTAGGATTTTTCCTCCAAAATGCTGCTTCGGTACTGATCTACCCTGACACTGGTGGTGCAAATTTTTACTGGCACAAGTGATTCCAGCTACTAGCCCCTGCCTCTGGGTATCCATTTTCCTGTCATACCTGAAAACCAAATTATAAGCACCTCTAAGATTGTGCTTTTTAGTTACCTTGGGGCACTGTGTGAGTTTATTTGCAGATATTTCACTTTAAGGTGAAAGTCAGAACGAGAAGCAATTATATCCATTCACTTAAAGTGACAAAAAATGGGGTTTGTGGCAGCAACGAGAGGGTTAAAATGTACATGTTTGAATACAAGCTTGGAATACAGAAAAGAGAAGACCTAATCTAGAAGGAAGTAGTTGTTTAAGCCTCTCCTTTTCAGAACTTATTTTTGAATAAAAAGCAGTTTGGGGCCTATGATAAATTTCAGTGATTTCTTGCTCCTCAGATGGTAAAATTCTTCAAGACAAAAGTCTAACAGCTAATTACAATGGAGATCAACATTATCAATCCCTTTACAATTTCAAGAGCTTGAAATTAAGACCTTATAAAATATTTTTCCTCTTCCCTAGCAAGAATCAGTTCTATTTTCTCAATCTTTTGTTAGAACATTAATCAAAGGAGGCATGATGATAAAACAGATAATTGCATATATACAGCTCTTTGTAGCATTTATTTTATGTTAGACCTTTTCTTTTGAATATTCTCCAAGAAATATTTCTGGCTGTTTTCTTCATTGCAGCTGACAGTCTGATATTTTTTTAGTACGGTGTTTTCCTACACTTCCTTTGAAATCTACTGCCTTGTTGGTTTATTACTACATGTTACTATTTATTTCATATTTTGTGGTCCTTTACCCTAGAATTTATTAATGTATTTGAAACTGCAGTGAACTTCATTTGCATTCTATTAGGCAGGTACATAAGTGACTCCAGTCATTTTGAATCTGATTACATTTTATATTGTCCTTTATTATTTAATAAGACTTTCAGTTCGGTATCATCAAAAACCTTGCCTGTGACGTGACCTTCTGGAATTTTACTCCATTCTGGTTTTTCTGAGCAAAATGCTCAGACTAAATATCTTGTCAGGTTGAAGAGCCTCCTGTCTTTCCAGAAACACTCTCCAGAAAAACAAAGAAACAAAAAGTAAGTATATTCCAATCCTAAACAGATGGAAAATGGGAGGAAGAGAGTTTGCCTGCCCAAGTTTTGATGCTGGAAACGTCATATATTGCAAACCCTCCCAGGGCATGACAAAGGATCATTTGTCCTGGAAATGAGCAAACTGATTTCTGATAAAATGGGACCAGGTCAGATATTTCTAAACCCACTGTAAGTACATTCTGCTTTGTGCAGATGTCATAGAGGATCTAGGATTAAGCAGCAAAGGACAGGTCACTGTCACAGAGATTTGATGCTGCTCTCTCATTCCTCTGGTGGCACTTGATCTTATCCTCAGAGCTACTATCTTCAGCTACAATTTTAAGTGGTAACTGTAAGGGAGCAAAGGAAAAGAGACAAAGGGAAAGACTTGTAGAGCCAAGTGCTTTAGTCTTGAGGTAAAAAATTAATGTGGAATTTAAATTCTAGCTAAACATCAAACATTTATGCAAATTAAAACATGAGTACATTTTGTGGTAAAACTGTTCTTATGTTACTCAGATAACTCCCCTTAGCATAGCTGTAAACAAACCTTGTCTTAACAAGGTATGGCTAGCTGCCAGGGTGGAATGTTCAAAAATAACAACAGCAAAACCAAAGGTAGGAGACGTATGATATGAGGTCGTTGTCCATCAATCCTGCAGACCAGCACTAGAATACTCTACGTTAGCAAATACAGCTGAGGAATTCAATGCATGAGTGAACAATTTACTGAATACCTAAATTGATGAGATATAGTCTGTTTTATTTCTCTCACAATGATTGACAAACAAGTTTCCTGACCCGAGCCTTGAACTTCCTCCCTCAGTAAGCCTGAGCTACTGAAAGGAATCAGAAGTCATCAGAACTGGTGAGAGACTCCTTCCTCTCTTTGCCAGAGCAGCAGGAGCCCACCTGTGTGAACAATGGGTGCGTTCAACGGATTGCAACAACTTTTTCTGAGAAACCTTGTTCTTGTGAGATTCCAGAAATACACTTTTCTACTTTTTTTTTTCATGTGTGTGTGTGAGAGAAAGATTTTAGCTGAGTAACTGTGGTTTTTGTTTGGGTTTTGTTGTTTGTTTGGTTTTTTTCCCTATGAGATTTCCTGACTAGAAAATCAGAAATCCTGGAGGCGAGTGTATTTGCACCTCTAAGGGGAAAGGAGTTATTTTGGCTACATGCCCTCATGTAGCCCCATGAATTTTTCTGGGAACTAGAATTACCTCAGCTGTACGAGCCAACACAGAATATGGCAGCCTCCCTCTTATTTTCTCAGTACTTCTTTAATTGCTAATCTGTGTGAATTGCAATGACTTTTGGATACTGTTTTCTTCACATGTACTTATGTATTGAAAACTTGATGATAGTGCATATGTAGTGAAAGTAGATCACTTTAAGTATAACTAAGTGCAAGATACCACTTCCTATTCTGGTGACTATGGAACCCCTGAGCCCCTTCTGAGGATGGATAGATGGGGCTGACAAAATTGTTGAAGTCTAAACACAGTTGTGATTACTTTTATAGTATTTCCTCAACTCTTTTTTTTTTTTAACTACATGCATAGTTGTACTGCATATTAAGCTTGAAACTGTTCCTGCTATATCACTGACTTCATCCACTTAAATTGAGAGAAAAGTAAAATTGTATAGGTTACATTTCATAATGTATCTTTGAAAAAAAGCCTAATATAGGTAATGAATTATTAGATAAGAAATTTAACACAGAAACTATAATGTGATGTTTGAAAACTAATTTTGACTGCTTAGAAAGCTAAAACACCACCATTTTCTAAACTCTTACATCAAAAGCACACAATGCCATAGCCTATGAGTCCATATAGATTGCTCCTTTCCTTTTACTGTCTTCTAGCAAATGGTGGCATTTAGCCAACAGGATTATGCAGATTTCAACTATAAAATCAGCAGCCAGTGTCACCAGCTAAACAGACCAACACATAGGTGTTTCCTGGGCTTGCCAAGGAACCTGGGCATTGCCAGAGGGGCAGCTCTTCAGTATCCTTTCCTCTGGTGAATACCCTGAACCTGGTAGAAGAAAAAAAGTCCCCCTGGGCCTTCTCAGGCCCAGGGACATGCAGAGAGGTCTCTCCAGTTACAGAGAAAAGCCACAAGTTGACCAGGGTATTTAGGAGGCTTCCTCTTCTGCTGCATTGGAAAACTGAGAAAGGTAGTGGAGTCAGACTTCCCTATGCTTACAAAACAGCAGTGATTTTCCTTTGCACTTCCCTTTCAGTCCCATTGCTTTATTCGGATTTTAACTCATGTTGAAAGGTCAGGCACAGTGACCACAATAAAATGCACTGACATCAATCTCAGATGTATTAAACACACAATGAAGCTACATGGCCAGTCTTGTACTTTTTTGCTGTTTCACTATATTTGAACTTTTTCCAAACATCCACTTTGAAAAATCCTCACAATATGCCAGGAAGAAGGTTCAGAGCCTTGGAACAGTCACAATGCAATTTCATGCAAACTATCCCCTTGCTGCAAAACCATGACAACAGCCCTTGAAACAAGAGCACAGGGAGAGATGGGAACCTTGGAATTCCTCTTAGGATCCTATTCTGCTTAAGTACGCTAGAAAATTCTGTGTAATACTGATGTGTATGACTTCGAAGTAGTTTTAAAACTTTGGTCTTAATTTATGCAATCAAAACTTGAACAGAGGTTTTCCAGTTATTTACAAATAGGCACAGTTTCTTCTTGTGGGAGAGTAAATTAAATTATCAGACCCAGGGCCCTAACTTTAGTGGCATTTAAAATAAGTTCTAAGCCAAAAAAAAAAACCCAAACCCAAACTGCAAACCCAAACTTAAACAAATAACCCCAATAGCTAAATGGCTCAAAAGTAATTCCATAATACCTCCTGACATCTGCCTTCTTGTGGACAGGATCACACTGAAAAAAATCAACAACACTTTCAAGTATCCAGTTGAGAATTTGGCCTGAAAAATATTATGAATTGAAATATTTTCTGTGATATATGTTGATGGTGAGACTGTTAGCAAGCCTTCTGTCATTTTAATTTCATTTTAGTGGCATGGTAACGTGACTTGAGTAGGCTTTTTTTTCCTTTTTTTTTTTTATTAGTATGGCTGTTTAGAAAATGTGAATGTCAATATACTATTTCAGTAGGCACTTAGATACCTTAGCATTTATATTAACATGTCCTCCCAGAAGATGTATCAGCTCTTATTGGTATATTTGACCATCTGTTAACTATTTGAACTGAGTCACTGTCAATGACTCAGTTTGTTTTATAAAGCTGATTCTATAGGACATATACTAATAAAGAACACTGCCTTCTCTTGGTACCATGTTTTAATATTTTGCCAGCTATTATCTTCAGTAGTTCTATATGTCTTAAGGAGATCCATGCTGGAAGGGAGCTTGGGCTTGATTTCGTTAGTAACCTGAAATCACCCACTATCATCATAGCCAATGCACTTACAGTTAAATCAATTGCTTTAGATCATAGCTCAAATAGCTGCCAGTGCGCTCGGACTTAAATCAGACAATGCTGTAGCATTCATCAATGTTATTTGTTTAATGAAAGATTTCCTACAAGAACAGGTGAACATTTTTCACATCTGTGGGTTAGTTTCTACTTTTTGTTGGTTTTGTTTGTTGTTTTGTTGGTTTTTTTTTTTTCAGTGGTAGTGTGAACTTCTCTATAGCAAATTAAACAATAAGATTGTTATGCTGTCAATGTTAGTTGTTTTTCATGCACCCTTTTGAAATACTGAATGTATTCTTACAGCCCCATTGCTCTTGACTTTTGATTAAAGCATGTATCAATCATTTGTAGCACAGCTTAACAATAAAAAAGTCCTAAAATCTCAGCTGCTTTTGAGTGGTCTAGCTGTAAATCCTGCTCAAAGTGGCTTGCCATAAACGCATGGTAAAAAGAACATGCACATCCTTCCCATGTGCAGCCCCTTTTATTTGTTTGTGCACTGAAGCTTAGACACAACGAATGTACCATGCTCAGTCTCATGGGCCTAAGACCTTGTGAATTGTTAAGCTGATGTTGACTTTTTACCTCCCCATCCCCTTTTTAAAAAATGTTTTATGCTGTGGGCCATCAGAGATAATTGACTAGTGTTCAGAAGCTTCATCTTCACCGTGAAAGCTGAATGCTACTAACAGTAAGGGGCTATTAAACGCAGCCTCAGAGAGCTCATCCTGCTGCAAAACATGACTCTACATGAGACTGCCATTGCTGTACACCTTGTCCTACTTAATTTGTAATCACAGAAACAAGAAATTGCTTCTCATTAAAATTTTAAGTGAAACAACAAAGTCACATAAAGAAAACCCCCCTATATATAATGATATCTCACTGCTGGAGCTGAATAACACAACATAGAAGTCAATTCTTTCTTTGCCCTTAGAGGCAATCTATTTCACACAGTGTACTAAGTTAAAATAGACTTCTAATGCACTTATCAATCTGCTTCTACCTATTTCGAAGTTTATGAGAGCAGTGTTGTCAATCTGTAGCTGTCCAAGAATGCAGAACTTTTCCAGAATGTTTTCTCAAACCCTACTATATCCTATGTTTCTTAAAAAAAAAAAAAAAAGAAACAAAGGGGAAAAAAAGGTAAAAGAATAAAACATGAACATCTCCCTTACAAAAATGAAAGTAGGTGAACTGACATTCTTTCCAGTTTACTCAAGCTATGACATTCTTCTTACTGTTGGGATATGAAACTAGGGAACTGTCCTAGATATTATTTTTTTTTCGAAGGGTGCCCAAAACTTGTTCCTTGAAAAGATAGTCATGTATTTCTTGTCAAAGTATTTCCATAAAAGAAACTGTGAAAAGGAGTACACAAAAAGAAACAAACATTTCTTTCCAGAAATGGAAAAATACTATGTCAATGTGGCCCAAGAGTAAAAGAAATTTATGTTTCAGTTTTGACTCAAAAGTAAACACCAGTTGTTTTCTTTTGTATTGTTAATTACGTCTAAAAAACCCCAATGTTAGCTGAGATTTTGAAACCGAGACTTCATATCTAAAACTTTTGCTCATATTTATTTGTAGAATGGTCACTTTTTTTCTTTAATGTACTATCAGCTGTGGCTGATAAATATAAACCTAACAAGAAGCCAAAATATATATATATTTTTTTAGTACAATAACAAAAGTTATGGAAGAAAACTGTGGAGTAAAAATATTGAGAATATTAAGAAATTTACTATTTTCTTTGGTTGAATAAAACCTATAGTTAAAATTTTGAAGAAGCATATTCTTTCATATTCTTCCTCTTTGTCTCGGTGCAGAGATCTACAAAAATGTAGGGGAGAGTTGTGGCGGCATACATACTAACTAAGGAATAATCCTTTCTTACCAGAAATACCTTTTCATTATTCTAATCTATTTTTTGCTTTGTTGGATTTTGCACTAAGGAATTGTTCTTATGTTTATGGATTTCTTCATGATTAATAACCCTGGCTCAATGGTCATTTAGGCACTTTAGCCAGCAGCAATGGTAGATATCCAGATGTAGTGATTTAATTTATCTGCATGAAAAAGGTTTATATCAGTTCTCAAAAAATGTTTCCACTTTCTTTGAAATAAGATGGTGGGAAGAGAGAAGAAACATCTGTTGCATTTAAAAACAGCTTGTGGGATATACCACCAATGAAGCCAGCCCCGCAGTTAATCAGCTCTGCCCTCACCAACAGATGTCACTGCAAGCAAAAGGAATCAATTTGTGAGGTTATTGGGTTCAAGGAGTGACAAAACTCTCTGAAATCCAAATGTGAATGAGCCTCTCTTTCAGAGCATATGTTCATGTCTCAGTTCCTCTGCCACAAGCTGGGAATTAGCAGCAGGCAGATTGGTAAAAATAACAAAAAGAGGAAAAAAAAAAAAAGTAAAAATAAAAAGTATTCAAACTTAAATCAATGTGAAACAACTGAAACACATCAAAGTAAAATGCAGCACTCTGCTTTTAATTTTATGAATGACTTAACTGAGAAAACAAAATCTGTTCATTCAATGTGTGTATCTCCCCAAGGCACATACAAAAAAGTAGACATTCCCAGTCACCTGATTCTGTGGGTAAAGACGGGAAAAGGAAAGTGTTTGTGTAACAGTTACTAAGAGATTCTATGAATTTTTCTGGTTACACATACACATATGCCAGGTCCAACAAAAACAGTGGTAAAATATTAAAACTGCAAAGTAGAGACAATTGAAGTTAAAGACTCTCACAGTTAAGATTATTCACATACAATCTTCATTTCCCATTTTTGTATGCATCCTCCGGTATAACCTTTATTTGCACTGCCGTATGCTTGCTTTTTGTTTCTGAAGTCAGATTAGAAAGAAATACGAATTTAAAAAAAACTGCCATGAATAGTAATTTTTATAATAATAGTAATTAATAATAATAATTTTGACTTCTATGTCAGGAGGTTGAAATCCTTTAGATCAGATGTAGATCACAACTCTCTCCTATATATACTAGCACTAATGCAATCAATAGGTACTAACACTGGCAAGTGCAATCTTGATCTCAGGAGGTCTGATACACATTTTCCATACATACTTGACAGAACAGAAATAAATAAATCTGTGGATTTTCATAGAATTATACAATCCACTATATTGGAAAAGAGCTTTAAGATTATCAAGTCCAACTTTTACCCCAGGACTGCCAATTCCACCACTAAACCATGTCACTAGGGCCTCATGTACATAAGGGCCTCATGTATATTAGGGCCTCATCTACATATTTTTTGAGCACTTCCAGGGATGGTGACCCCACCACTTTCCTGGGCAGCCTGTTCCAATGCCTGATCACCCTCTCTGTGAAACAATGTTTCCTAATATCGAGTGTAAACCTCCCCTGGCGCAGCTTAATCCTGTTTCCTCTTCTATCACTTGTCACTTGGGAGAACAGACCAGTCACATCCTCCCTCCATCCTCCTTTTCAGGTAGTTGTAGAGAATGATTTTGGGCCATTACCCAAAGATTCGAAGGTAAGAATAAATCTTTTGTCACAGTACAAATTCTGCCCTGGCTCTTCACACCTTGCTACTCTTGTCCTGCCCTGCCTTCCCACCTCCCAACTCTCCTGTTTCTTCCTGATTCTGCTTCCACGTTGTTCCCATTTGTTTGGCTTGCTTTATCTCTCTGCTCCAAATTGTGGCTTCCCACTTCACTCTTCCACTTATTAGGAAGGAGGACAGTGAAGGTGTTTAGGGTTCTTTTTCCTGCTCACAATTAATTTACCTTGGCTGCCAGCTGGAAGAATTGCAAGGTTGTTTTGCAAAGCTCCCAGTGCCCTACTCTGGCACAACTTTGCTTCAGCAGGAATATCTGGCAAATTTAGCTGCCAACCTTTAACAAACCTCTGCTGAGCACTTGCAATTTGAGGTTTGTTACTTGCAACTCGGCTGACATTTAGCTCATTTAGCTTGCCACTTTTTTTTTTTTTTCCCAAAGAGAAAACCAGCTACAAAATGTCAGTTTTTGCTTGAAAACATGGGAATGTACAGATTTTTCATGAAAGCAATATAGTAATTAAGGTCCATAGGCAAAATAGTTTTTTATCTCTCTCATCTGATCTGAGATTCTCTTATTGATGGTGAAGGCTTTCAGAAGAGGGAAATACCATTATGGAATACCTCAGTTTAGTAAAAATATGGTGTTATATGGCATAAAAACAATCTCACTATATGTCATATATGGCATTTGCAAGAAAAGCAATTTTTAAAAATGGGAACCAAAATGTGAGTACTTAATGAACATCTGGTTTTCAAGATCCAAAAAACGTCATTAATTCCCACTGACTTAGTGAGACTTTTCAAATTTCTTCATGCTTTTGAAAATGATCACCACACACAAATTGTTAAACCTATGCTTAGCTCAGGTAAGACCTTTTTGGTTTAATGGGAGTACACACAGAATAGTGTATGAAGTCCTGTGTCAGGTCTAGAGACCATTCACCCAAAAACTTGACCAATCCACATCAAACCCTTTCCATACACACTTTTTGCTTTGTTCAGGTTACAGCAAAAGATCACTTTCTTACTAAACAGTTGCTTTATTTCTTGTGATATGACAAACTATTGCAATGGGAGGGGGCAATTGCAGTTTCATAGTCCAACATATTTCCCAGACTGGAGTCTGTGGTCTTTGAAAGGAAGCAGGACGATTATTTGTTTCTTTGATTTTTTAATTTCTTTATTTCTATTTCTCTCTCACTCCTTTTTCCCATTGCATTTTTTCTCCCAGCTGACAGCTAAAACTCAGTTTGAAACAAGGCAGTGCTTATCCTCTGCTTTCTCTTTTCTGACTTGTTTTCATCTTCCAAGATACACAGAAAAATTTGTCAACATTTCAGCTAACCCTCAGGAATATATCAGTAGCAGTTACGTTTTAGCAAGCCATTCTTTCCACATAGCAGAAAACAAAAA
>JANEMJ010066378.1:24251-60798 GCA_024361745.1 Cacatua alba | reverse complement strand
GGTGATACAGCGGAAGAAGTTTTTGAGAAAGGGAGGAAAATAATCCAAATCCTGCTGAATGCCGGTTTTGCCATAAAGCAAAGGTCAAGGGGCCTGCACAGGAGATCAGTTTTGGGGAACAAAATGGCAAGATGGACGTTGTCAGATACCAATGGATGTGATCAACAAGATAATAGCAATTTCTCCACCAACTAATAAGAAAGAAACACAAGCTTTCTTAGGTGTTTTGGGGTTCTGGAGAATGCACACCCCAAATTACAATTGATTGTAAGCCCTCTCTATCACGTGACCCAGAAGAAGAATGATTTCAAATGGGGCCCTGGGCAACAACAAGCCTTTGAACAAATTAAACGAGAGATAGTTCATGCAGTAGCCCTTGGACCAGTCTGGACTAGGCAAGATGTAAAAAATGTGCTCTACACAGCAGCCAGGGAGAATGGTCGTACCTGGAGCCTCTGGCAGAAAGGTCCAGGGGAGACTCGGGGTCAACCCCTCGCTTTTTGGAGTTGAGGATACAGAGGATATGAGGCCAGCTATATCCCAACTGAAAAAGTGATACTGGCAGCCTATGAAGGGGTTTGAGCTGCTTCGGAAGTGATTGGCACTGAAGCACAGCTCTTCCTGACACCCTGGCTGCCTTTGCTGGGCTGGATGTTCAAAGGCAGGATCTCCTCTACACATCAAGAAACTGATGCTACATGGAGTAAGTTGGTTGCACTGATGACACAACGAGCTCAAATAGGAAATTCCAGTCATCCAGGAGTCTTGGAAAGGATCATGGACTGGCCAGAAGGCGAAGATTTCAGAATGTCACCAGAGGAGGAGGTGACATATAATAAACTGTCAAAAAATGAGAAGCAATATGCCTTGTTTACTGATGGGTCCTGCCGTATTGTGGGAAAACATCAGAGATGGAAGGCAGCTGTATGGAGTCCCCTATGATGAGTTGCAGAAACTGCTGAAGGAGAAGGTGAATTCTCCCCACCATCCTACAGGGGAGGCGAAAGGTGAGCAAGACGCTGCATGGTACTTAGTTGCTGGCTGGGGTTAAACCACAGCATCATGGAAATGAAATAAAACAATTCAAGTGGACACAGTGGATAGCAAAACCTCAACAGGTGCAGGATGTGTCACCATAGGAAGCAGCTTTATGTTACAAGCTGTGCCTTCAGTCTCATGCTTAATAAAGCACCTAGACCTATATTCTACCCCCTGTTGTGTCTTGCTGTTTAATTACACAGTATCTGTTTGATATTTGATAATATTTTTCTGCAGGAACAGTTTTGAAAATAATTACTCAACATGAGCACAGGATTATTTTAGGGTGGTTTACGGCGACAATTTCCTGACTGACATTTCTGCAGAAGGAAAAAGCACAGTGAATTGTCAATTCATTAAGAAAGTTGTATTTGGAAAGGTTGTGTGGATGGGTGGAAGAGTGTTTTCCAAAGGCAAATTTGAGCTTTCCTCTTTAAAAGAAGAGAAAAGTGCCGGGGGTACGGGGAGGAGGGAGAGGAAAGTTATAGGCTCGGGATTCTGGCTTGTTGTTATTAGACATGAAGAATGCTACCCAACAAAGACCAGATATCTGAGACACAGGAGGTCTGACATATGTATTTTACTTCTTTTTTCTTGGTGCTGTCGTAGCTATCACAAGGTCCATGAAGGCAGAGGCTGTTGTGCCTTCTGTGGCTGAAGTGGATGCTCTCTGCAGATGGAAGAGCAGGCCAGAAGCCCCAAGGCTTGGGGCTTCCATTCTCAGGACAGGGATGCCGAAGGCTGTGCTGTTTCCCCAAATCTAGCACTCATTTCTTCTGCTGCAGCTCTACTATTTTCTTTTCCTTTGGTCTATATTTGCCAGTTCTAAATGCTGCCACAAGATTGTAGATGCCTCTGCTTTTATTTCAGTTTTCTGTTTCTTTAAGGCAGGCAAGGGTGCAAAGAGAGTGATAGTGTCAACACTAAGGGCTGTGAGAGTGATTCCAAATTCATTGCTTATTTCTCCTTAAAAAGACATTGGACGCCTGAAAATAGTAACAAAAAAGTAATTAGAAAAAAAGATACTTCTTTTCTGTAGAAGACTGACTAATATGAATGCTTTAATTTTAATTCTTTGTCCCCATCAAATGACAAACACCAAAAGTGTTTTTTCTTCAATTTTTGAGGGCTTTTTGCTTTTGTGATCAAAGACTAGGAAATATATTTCTGGGGATTTTGTAAATGTAAGTTTTTAAGCATGTTTTGCCTTACTGCAGCATTCAGTAATGAAAATATTGATCTTATTAACTGTGCTAATTAGAGCTGAACAAAATACCTCCAGCAACTGCTAGTGAATATGCAATGGAATAACAATTCTGAAATTGCTTTGCCAGTGTTTACAGGAGATGAATACTGTCAGGGATAAGTTTGCTATCAGGAACATTGTGAGAAGAGAGCATGGTAAATATTTGCACACTTTACATTTTAAATTCATAATTTGGTATTAAAAGTTACCCTTGTAAAATCAAATAACGTATTTTTGTTTTTCAAATAATCTATTTAATAGGAGAAACAGAATTAAGCATGTTTTGCTATGCAAGTTAAAATCAGAATAATCCTCAGCCACCATAGCCTAAGAGTAGTGTATTTACAAACTATTTAGAGAAGGAGGTAAGCCTTGGATAGTTTGGAACTACAAAGTGGTGATATTTGTGAAGAAATTACTTACTATCTTCTGACAGTGACCCCTTGTTCAGCATGTGATGTTAAATGTTGAGCATGCACTGGGTTAACAGGAGATACACTTTAATATATATTAAAATAGTGGGTTTAGTACACAGGAAAGGATGATTCTATAAAATATTTTGTGGAAAGGCTGAAGAAGATTCAATTAATAATAGTGTGAGGCTCAGTGAACTTTGAAGTAATTAGTCCTGTTTGGTTTTGAGTAACAATAGAAAATTCACTTGTCTTTTAGCAGGTGGCAAAAATGTCAATGAAGAGAGATTCTGGGCCCATTACTTTTAGACATGTCCAGCAGGTTAAGTATTGAGATTTCACTCTGAGCTATTAAATGTTGTTCTACCACCTTCTTTTAGACTGCAAGTCTGATTCTGGCATGTGTTCCTGCAATAGAGCTAACAGTTATCACTATTGTAATGAATATTACTAAAATGTTGCAACTATTTTAAGCAGCATACACAGTACTTATTAATTCATTAGTGTATTAATTAGTTATATTTAGTTCTAATTACTTAGTTAATATTTGCAAAGTGTTTTTCACATGTAAAATGTTAAGTACGTGGTAGAGACTTTCATTGTTACTGTGCATCACTGAAGTTTGTTTTGTTTTGCATATGTAGAGAAGAGTTGGGTTTAGACCTACTTCTAACATATGGGGCCAGAATAAAAAAATGTACCAAATTTATGATGCTGTAGTGGCCAATACCAGGCAGAGTTAAATCCAAAGCCTGGCTTGTGTTCTTTAAATGGAGGCATTTTGCCATGTTTTTGTTGGAGTAGCACTGACTATTGGGTAACAAGAATGAAGAATTAATTCTTAATTAATAACATCAACTCTTTTGTGATTTTTTTTTTATTTTATTTTTATTTTAAACACTTACTTCCTTGGCCTGTGTTGTGCTGTGGGTTTATGTTCGGGTATCTCAGTTCTTCATGTACTTTCCAACCCTGGCTCTACAACTCCATTGCAGAAATGGAATTCATTCATAATGGTTTCATTTTTAGGCACCAATCCCACAAAGTCTCTGGCATATGGAATGTTGATGGGATGATTCACATGCATAAAATTAAGCTTGTTGTAATTGTAGGATAAGAGCTTTAGTCACTAGTATTTGATCTCCTGGAATTAGCATGACAGATAGGAAAAGGTATACTCCTAGTGGGAGCGATGGAGTGAGGCTGGTGATCAGGGAACAGGGAGAAGTCCCTGCCCCTCAAGTGCTTCTTCAAATTGACAATTTTTCTTGCAAAATTAGAGACTTCAGTATTTTTTTTCTTAGTATTTATGATTATTTTAAAAAGAAACACAAAAATATAACCATAAGGTAGGATGGTTGGCTAAGACAGATCAAAAGCTTGTGTCTGCTAGCTAGTTGTTCCACCCTTACAGGATTCCTTCTACCATGTTTAGAACTAATGACAGCAAAAGCTGATATCTGACTCAGCCCTACTGTCCATCTGCTTTTGGCACTGAAAACAATAACATTCATACTCTCAATTCTGACTTTTGGATTCTCCAATTCTGATTTCTTGAATTTTACATTCATACATGTTGTTTTCATTATTATAATACTCATAAGAGTATTCCTGCTGTATATGTTTATTATTCATGTGAGGCCCTGACCTATACCTGAATATGTATCTTGGTACCATTGTGCCATCCTTACATTAATTTTTAGCTGCTTCGTAACTTCTCCATATTTTTTCTCTGTTCTCACGCAATTGTCAGGTGTGGCCTTGTGTAAAGCAGAGATAATGATTTAGTGTTGTTCTATCCATTCCTTAGAGGAATTTCTTGTCTGCTTTATATCCTATATACTCTGTGGTTGTATTAGCTGAGTGCTGGGTCTGGATATTTACTAGTATGTTTCAGAAACTTCCCACACTCTGTGTTAGCCTCCTCTGATTTTATTTTGTTAATAAACTCAGAATAGGTTTGGTTCAACTGCTCTACAATCTTTTATAATCTTTTATATCTTTTATAATCCTTCCCAAAGAGTTTATTGATCTTTCTTTAAAGAATAAGCAAAACATTTGTCCATGAGCATTTGCGGCTTGAAGGAGTAAGCAGAGACAGAGACAGGCAACCAAAATACAGGAGTTGTTCCAGCAGTTTCTGATCTGCTTTTGGAGAGAGCTTCGGGGAACATCTGAAAGCTGCAATGCCTGGGAACTCCTAGCTTGCTGCTGTCAATGAGGTTTAACTTCCAGAGGCTTTTGCTTCTATGAACTCTCTATTAGAGAGCCTCTGTTGGCTGTTTCTTGATTAGGAATAGCTACAGCTATTGTCTCTGACAGCTGCTTAGAGAAAGTCAAGCATCTTTCAGCTGGCTATAAAAGAGCACTGTTCTCAGCCTTTAGCTAGCAGAGATAAGAGTTATAGTAGCAGTTACTGGGGTTGCAGAGAGGTCCAGAAGTTATGTTCAAGACAGCATGTGACTACTTAAAACTGCCCAGTGATAGTGTCAATGTGGCATCAGGCGTGATCCCCAGCATGAGCTGGAGTGACTTTGCACATCAGAGGCCTGTTATGGTTTAGCTCCAGCTAGCAACAAAGAACCACACAGTCTCTTGCTCACCCTCCCCTCCTGCCTTCCCCACATGGGATGGGGAGGAGAATCAGAAGAAGGTAAAAGCCACAGGTTGAGATAAGAACAGCTTAATAATTGAAATGAAGTATAATAATAATAGAAATAGTAATAATAATATTTATAAGAAAAGAAAGAAGGAGGAAGAAAATTCAGGAAACACAAGTGATGCACAATACAGCTGCTCACCACCTGCTGACCCATACCCAGCCCGACTAGAGCAGCGATCTCCTTTGGCTAGTTTGGGTCAGTTGTCCAGTCTCTGCTCCCTCCCAGCTTCTGGTGCCCCCCCTCACTGGCAAAGCATGAGAGACTGAGAAGTCCTTGATCAGGATAAGCATTACTTAGCAACAACTAAAACATCCGTGTGTTACAGGCATTATTCTCACACTAAATCCAAAATGCAGCACTGTACTAGCTACTAGGAGGAAAATTAACTCTATCCCAACCAAAACCAGGACAAGGTTTCTACCCATATAAGACTCCAGTGAGAGGGTGCTGCCATCCAGTCCTTGAGCTACAGGGGGGTGTCTGATGCCTCTCCCTGAATGAGTAACGCAAGTTCCAATGAGATTCCTGTTTGATATAAGAAAAAAATTTTTTCCTCGTGAAGGTGATCAGACACTGGAACATGTAGCCAGAGGGTGGGATCCCCATCCCTGGAGATATTCAATGTTTAGCTAGACAAAACCATGAGTAAACTTTTCTTGATAGCCCTATTTGGACTGGTAGGTTGGAATATGAAGGTCCTTCCTAACCTGAATTATTCTATGTTTCTGTGGTTTTATTAGAAACATTCTAGTTGCATAGAGGCTGTGAATATCAGCTTGGAGATTGTTTATATTTGACTACTTCAAACTAAAACCTAAAAATGATGCTTATATGGGACAGCAAGGAGCTTCATTTACTGATTTCATTACTCAAAGTGATGCTTTATCCTTTCTCCTCTCACCATTCAAAAGGCTTTTGAATTTCTCAGTTTAGCACAGAGATGAAAGATGACTCTCTGATCACTTTTCATGAAACGACCCTGTTAGGTTTGAAGTGATATGGATTCAAGTTCATAGAGGGAAGGGGAACATTGCAATCCATCTGATGTGGCAGCCTCAGTAGACTCGGATATGATTATCATTGCCATTAAACACTAATTAGTACTGTTAATTAGTTAAGCATCTGTTGTTCTGCTCTTGTTTTGTTTATTTATTTATTTTTTTAGGGGAAATAGGGAAGGTAAAATAATCTTAGGAAAATTTAATTTGGTTCCTCTCACAAGGATCCTATTACTGCTTGTCTCTCTCTGTTTCATGAAACCACACACCATAGCTTGTAGAATAGCTGAAGAAGAGCAGCAGCTCCCCTATGTGTATCTGTCCTCCTGAGGAAGATCCTTGCTCTTTTACGATAGCTCTGATCTGTAGCATAATAGTCAGTCTGTGCCTGTTCAAGCCAAATGAGGGCTTGTCTTTAACTTCACTGGCAGCAGTAACAGGCCCTAAACGTCAGAAATGTACTTGCCTGTCTCAGAAACAGAAGTGACAGGTCTAGAATATGATTACATTTTCAGATTACTCCGCTGTGATTATGTTGAGTGTTTTTCTTTGTGTCATGTCAAGGAGCTCTCTCAGTGAGACATTTCTCTTGGGTCTTGAAAGATGAGTGTGTAGAAGTATTTAATTTCCACTTATGGAGATATGTGCTTTGAGACAGTAGTTGGCAAGAGAGAATAATGACTCATGGTGCCCTGAATTGCCAGAATTGGGGAAAACTGAAGCGAGTAACTTTGCTCTGTAGCTATGAGAAAGAAATTGTACTGATTCTCTTTCAGTCTTACAATTTGGGATACACAATTTTCAGAAACTGAGGCAAAATTTAGAAGTTCTGGAATTGGTATGGGAACCATACCATCCAAGTAATTTCAGGGTGGTACAAGGATGAAAACATGAAAACTTTCTTCTGTGGGAACATGCATGCTAGTCCAAAGATAGGGTTACCTGGGGGAGGAAGTGTTTTACTGGCGTACATATATAACCTTTGTTTGAAAGCTATTCAAAACAGGCAGGGGAAAGTCTGTAATGCCCCTACAAAATAAAGTCAGGTAGCTTCAGTTGTGAGTAGTCTTTTTCACCTGTCATTTCCTTCTGAAAAGAGAATGTCTTTGCTGGATGAAAGTTTTAGATTATTGCCTCTCTGAACCAGGATTCTCTCTTGTCTTTTGTAGATACTTTATCTCAAATATGGGCATCCTATAGGTGTCTGGAGCCATGGCCATACACAAATACTAATGACCAAAGGTGGAAAAACCAGTTATGTCTGAGATACTGTAGCACCTAAATTACTGTAAAAGAGGAAGAAATACAAATTGATGAGGGGAAAATTATGCGTCTTTGTGTAAATAAAATGTCAAATATCATCATGCATATAATTTCCAGAGTTTCTGGTTTAAGATCTGTTTTGAAGCTCCCATTCCAATTTTAATTACCTAATTTGTTATTTGAACTTTATTTTTTCTCATTCGTACTGTAAACACTTTATAACCATTCAAGGTTTTCTCTCTCTTTTTCCAGGTCACTTGGTCCTGAAAAATGTGCAGAATCCATCTTCACCTTCTGGTGTTAATTAAATTTTCCATTTGTTCATGTATGTTTGCTTTTGCCTTTTATTTTTAATTTTTATGTGTTTTACTGAGTTTCCAGACATGCAGGCCCAGGTTTTGAGTATATTAACTTTTTCTTTTACTTTACAAAATAGAAGTTCTCTGTCTTTTTGGCCATATTGCAACCAGATGTATAACAAGTGTATTACAATACATAGTAAGGGTTTTGATAAGCTGCTGCATAGCACTGAGTAATTGATTATCAGAACAAGTACATAATGAATGATTAGTTGTACCTGGAGAACTCTATATGATAAGAACCTATGAACTTCTTGTTTTTCAGTGGGGTAGAGAGAGACCTAATGCAGCTATATTCAAATTTCGTACAGTCCTCTCTCTTCCAGAAACACTGGAGGACTGAAATCTTGAGTATCAACTTCTATTTCTTGTTCAGGACTCAACTGAAAGATTTTCTGAGAAACACCTCCCTTTTCTGAAGAAGACATCTGCTGAACACCATACCTCAACATTTTTACTGGAACAACAAAACATGCTTTCTTTGATTTTCTGCAAGTATCTTAAAATCATGTGTGACAACAGTCACAAATTAAGAGAGTAATTAGAAACTAAGTATTAAATATGCACTAGCAGGTTTCCTCCTTTGAGAAAGTTTGAGCTGCATGTGATAGATCTTACAAATGTTGCTCTTTGTCATTGGTGCCATGGTATGGTGTAGGAGGCAAAATACAATGGAATGTGCAAGTACCATTTAGGCTATAACTCTGAAGGACTATATGCTAGCATTAGCTGTATAAGTCAGTGGTCTTGCTTTGATTGCTTTGTGTCATTGTCATCCTAAAATTACATGAAAACGAACATTTTTGGAGTGAGTAGTGTTAATGTATTTCACAGTGTGATTGATTTAACAGAACAAGCTGCAATACAATCTGACTCATAACAGCAGAAACAGAAACCAGAGAAGGGCACTTCATTTCCAGCAGACAAAAGCGGTGATTGCCAAGACTTCCTGAGCTCCTACACCTTGATTTTTGTAACATTTTGTTGATCTGACTGTGGATTATGATTTGCAGTAGTAAAATAGGTAAGTCTTGTAATGGTAAAATCATTTAGGGATAATAATGGCTCCCACTGAAGCCTTTGATAAATGCCCTCTTGATGCTAGTGGGAACATTAGTGATGCATATACCTCTAATTTGAAGCATTTAAATTATGAACAAAGGCTCGTCTGAGTATTATTTAAAGTAAAGAACTTTCAACAATGAATACTCATTTCCATTATTGCCCCAACTGTCATCAGCTCTGTTGGTCTCCAGTAACCAAGGCCAACTTCAATCACCTTTTTCTTGGCCCTGCAGAGCACAGGCTTGCTACAGTCAAGGCTGCTGGCTGGAGTCTGTGCTTTTAGGTGCAGGCTCTCTGGTGCCTCATTATTTACAGCTGGAAGTTAGTACTGTAGAGGAAAAGAGTTGTAGATTTTTTTTCTGAGGAAAGAATAAGGAGTTTTCAAAGAGAGGAGGCTTTCTCAAATGCTGACTGATTGAGTCAGAAATCTGGCTAGCTGCTCAGGCTTGCTGATGTACCCATTACTTGTTTTTAATCCTGTAATATGCAATAAATCATTAATGAGCTCAGAGGAGAGCTGTAGCCTCCATAAACAAAAATAGCACTTCTACCCTCATTTTTGTATTACTATGTGAAATATCCTCACCTTTCTTTGTCCTCTCCTGCTTCTCCATATTTTTATTTCTTTCCTGTAATCCATTTGTCTTATGCATCTTTTCATGTATCCTGCTCATAGAAAACTCATCAGGTTTAGTAGATATAAAAATGGTAATGTCTTCTAGGAGTTTTGTAATTTCTTCTGCTGTAATGGATAGCCACATGCAAAACAATGAGAAACATAAGTGTATTGAATCCACTTTTGTGTAATGATCAAGTGAATCATGAAGCTGAGAGTTTCTAAGCAGTCTAAAGGACTCCTTCAGAAATTAGGACATTACTTCCTAATGTAAGTTAGCTGGTCCAAACAACCCAAACCAACAAACAACAAACAAAACACCCACAATAAATCAAAAGTCAGCCTTTATTGGGGGAGCCCTAGGAAGGTCTTGTATTCATTTTCCAGATAATTTTTGTTGTCTTAAATTCTCGGTGCCTCCTGTTCCACTTTTTTGCATATTTAAAAGTATCCTGTCCTAAGCATTTGTGCAGCAGCAAGACAGTTCAGAAATGAGCAGATGTCAGGGTTGATCCAGCGGGAAACTCCATTCAGACCACGGCTAACATACATATTGATATAGACTGCCTCAGAAAAAAATGCATGCGGCTGCTATGAATGAGAATGTGACTAATTTCTTATATAAGGGCCTAGGAAGCAGAGTACTTAGCCAACAAGGAAGGAAAAATAAAAAGGAAGAAAAAGCAAAGCTCCTTACTCCCCTAGCTTGAGAGTCAAAACCATGTTTCGCTCCTTCTTTGGGGAATGCCCACAGAGGCCCCTGCCTGGACTGGAAAGGAAGTGAGGATGGCCCTCATCTACATGGTTGAGGTCAGTGGCTAAAAAGAAAAAATTAAAAAAACCCAAACAAAAAACCCAACCACAACAGAGGAAGTGAGTGTATTTTGACACCAAAAGAGTGCTCTAAGGTGTGGATGAAGTATATTTTTCTTACTACTTTTAGGAGGCTATTATGTGAAAAAGGTTAGAAATATTCTGGTACTGAGTGTACCTGATGGCTTACTGCTCAGCATGTAATATCTGTGGGTCACTCCTGAAATGTGGGGCTTCCAACCTGCTCCAGGGCTCATCTGCCTTGGGAGTGAGGTGTCCCTTCTCCTTGTCTGTAGGGAGGGAAGTCTGTTATTAGCTGCCCTTTTGTCATCTTCTTTCCTTTAAACCTCTTAGAAAATTCTGGGTATAGTGTCTGTCTAAAGAGAGATCAGAATACTTTTGTTGTCTTTTTATTTGGATCGTAGAATAAAATCCCTACCTGAAGGAGTTAACAACATTGCCTAGATATAAATGCAAAGCAAAAAGAAAAAATTGCCAGCACGAAAATCAAATAAATATGTCTGTTTCTTTAGTATACTGCCAGTACATTGCTTTAAACTGCTGAAAAGCTTTGTGCTCTGGATGGCAAACTGAATGAGATGTGAGACCACATATAAACTTAAGATAAGCAGAAAACAGCTTGTTTGCAGATTGCACTTTGCTCTGAGAGAAATGTCTCCTTATTTCTTTTTGGCTATGATAGCTAACCTTAAGTCTCTGCAGAGAACTATACAATGATGAGCTATAGCACCTGTGTCTGCCCTCTTGATCTCTATTATGAGAAATGAGACTTCAGTTCTTGAGGAAGAAGAGTGAAAAAGGCCAGGCTCTTAGGGAATACTGTCAGGGTATTAGAGCAAACAATGCCTGTATCCTTTCACCAATGAAACAAACTGGTTCATCCACATCTAAAAGAATGCAAAAGAGAAAAACAGCTTATGGCTTATATATCTTTATTGAACAAAACCTGTGGTTGGTTGACTGATTCAGACATAATTATAGAGGCCTCATGAAATTCACTTTACTTACTACTTTTGCTAAACAAAATCTTTATGGTTTGAGATTGTCTGGGATGGTACTCTAAACTGTGCATTTAAGTACAAGAGAAGAAAAAGGAGTGTGGAGGCAAGTTGTTTTCTGGGTTCTGCATGCTTCTACTGAGACAAGGAAGATGAAGTGTGATTCTCATTTTAAATTGGATCAGTGCTGGCACTTTCATTCCAGGTGAATTTGAATGAGTCTTTTACAGAACTCATTCTTCTAAATAGACTGTTTAGAAGATTAGAGTTGGGTTTGGGCTGGAATATTCTGCCACGCACCCTGTTCATTTTGCCCCATGTAGACACCTTTGCCAAAGCTCTGGTTTCTGTTCTTACTGTTTCTGGCAATGCTGGGGCTGACAGCCAGGCAGAAAGAGACAGTTATCATTTGTTAGATGTTTTTCTCTGGAACTTCTGTTAACAGTCTAACTTCATTTAAAAGTAAAAGCACATCTCTATGGAAAAGGCAGCTTTACGGGAAAAAACTAGATAGCCTTATTTTCTGTCTCTTGGAAGAGTCTGCCTGGTCTGAAAAATGTTTGGAATAAATATTTCTATTACTCAGAGATAATCAACATTGTAAATTAAAGTAGCAGAAGTAGAGAGGGTACTAGTTATTTGCCTTAATAGTTAGTGGATGGGATAGTAGCATGGGCACAAATGAGCTATAAGGTTTTTAGTCATGTGATCTAGAATGCTGACATTTCTAAAATAAAGCACTATCCTTATTGTTTGAACTCAGAATATATAAAATTGTACAAAATAAGAGAAGTTTGAGACTGTCCTGAGATAACTCCAGCTATCTCATCTCTTGCAAATACTTCCCAAGCCATTTTCAAGACTTCTGATGAAAAAAACACTGCAACTTCCTTGGAAACTTATTCAAGCATTTACCTTTCTATACAGTCAAAGCTTTTCTTATTTCTTGCAGCAATTCAAGCCCATTTTTGCTAATCCTGCCTACCACAGATGAGCAATATCCTCTTTACAATAACTTATGTATTGAAGAATATGGTCACGTCCTCTGTGCTTCTCTTCTGCAGCTTAAACAGCCTCAATTCTTTCCTCATAGGTCATGCTTTTAAAACTGCTAGTAATTTTTGTTTGTCTCTCTGGGAACATCTTTAGCTGGACTATCTCATGAAGCAGTTTCCATAATTTTACTCACTAGTCCCAGCTGAAGAAGCATTAATGCTCCATTTTAAAGCCTGTCTTCATATGTCTTAAATGCAAATGTCCAATGATACATGAGAGTCACTTGGTTTTTAATAGAGTGATTTGCCTTTACATAGGTCTCATTCTGGTCTTCAATAGTTGGAGTTTTACTTCTGAAATGTGAACTGTCATTGCTCCACATATTTTGTGATCCCTTTGAATGCTTTTGGAAATAATTTTTAATCTTCAGCTTTTAATGTTGGTGACTTCCATAATGTGATGTGGGATAAAAAAAAAAACCTTTTTAACCATGTTCCTCTTTTTTGTTTTCATTTAATGCTATTCTATAACAATACAGGCGATGCAGCCATTCACAGAAAAACTTTTCTATACCATTCTTTACCTTTTTGTACTTCTTTCAGGTGTTGCCAAGTCTTCTCATGTCCCAAGAAAGCACTTCTGTTCTACTCAGTCTGTCATCATGTTTGAAGATTTCCCTTTGATTATTTCTATTTTTCTTCTTTAAGCCCGCTAGTTTGGCAATGTGCTTTTAAACTAGGCTTACCACCACTACGGAGGTGTCTCCAGATACAAACAAAGCATAGATTAGTATTAAAATACATCATGTGTCTGGTAATACGGGATGGAGAAGGTTTTATATTAATCCTTGTAGAATATAATGCATACTGGAATTCTAGTGTTAGCCATGAACACAGTCATCATGCTTTGAATATTGCTGTTATTTTAATTTATTTATACTTAATACTCTTCTGTCTCTTTTCCAGCATTCTCCAGTGTAATGAATAGGTGATCATTATGAGCTTTCTAAATTTTTAGTTAAGTCTTATAGACTAGAAAAGTGTGTTTTTCAGTTATTAAAAGCCCAAAGATTTTTCCTAACTTCTGGAACAAAAATTGTAAAGGAAGTGTTACCCAGACAGTAATATGTACACTGAAATATAAGGCCAGGAACATTCAATTTTTAAATGTTCCTTCTAGTCTGGACTGGGCTTTATCAGTCCGTAGTTGAAGAGAACTCATGTTGAAGACATCTGCCTGTATCAATGGCAAAGAAACTGGTTACTTCTATAACCTTAAGCTTTACTTTGAAATCTCTGTAGGTCAAGGTATGAATACACACGCAGAGAATAGCTGTGACTGAGGTAAAGATGGGCATGATACCCTGCAATGCGCCATCCTGTTATTTCTTCCATCTCTTAACATTGTAGTGCAGTTTTCTCGCACAATTGGCAGAAGTTGCTTTTGAGATAGAGTGGGTAGTGGACTGCTGTGCAGAACCCTTAAATCCATACGGATGGAACACCCTGACTGTAGAGGTTGGCCAGAGGGCCAGGGTTTCTTTTGTTTGAGTGCTGAGTTGACATTTCCAAAGAAGGCGAGAAAAATATTTTCTGATAAAGTATTCTGGTTATTTTTTTTATGTAAGAGAACTTCACAATTTAACATGGAATTATTATGTAGATCCACTGAATTTTAAATCAAAATTGTTGCGTGTTTTTATTTTTTTTATTTCCCACTTACACGGCAGACACTCTGTTTCCCAAATGTCTGTCCACTTTTTACAGAAGAGGCAGGTTATTCTACTTCTGTGCCTCAACTTGTGTCTTCAGATAGCTTTTGATAGACCCTACATATTCTTTGTATTTCTCCAGTGGTGGATAGCTTCACCAGAAGCTTTACTATCTTGTCTGTCTTGTGTTCATTACAGTGAGATGCATAAACAGCTTCCCTGAAGCTCCTGTTTAGAAAGAGAATTAGAGGAGGGCAGCAACCAACTCCTTGCCATTTCCACACGTACTGACACAAAAAAAGGAGGACCTGGCAGGCTGCCCCCTCTCTTTGCCCTGTTTGGAATAGATAATGGTCAAGGCAAGTACTCATGTCAAATGACGTGCTAAGACCCTTATGTATCACAATGCTGATTTCCCCTTATTTTAGGGCTTCTGTTACACATTGTGAGCTAGATGGTGGTTTTTATTAAGTGCTCAGACACGTATTGCCTCCTTCCTCTGATTTCATCAGACAGCTCTATGACTATAATTTCCACTGGTCCTCTTATTCAGACACATGCATTTACCTGTCACTGGGGTATAGCTTACTACTATTGCAAATTTTGACTTATTAAAGTTCATGTTGCCACAGAAACACTTTTGCTTTCAAAATTATTTATATTTCCTTTGGGGCAACTGACTTTTCTGTATTTTTCATCATGCTTCTTATTTCATTTTTAAATGAATTTCATAGCTAGGTGCAGTACCCTACTGCGCACAATTATTGCACCAATATAAAATCTAAACATCACAAAATAATTTCCAAAATCTAGGCATTTATTGGTACCTTCACAAGAAAATCAACAGAAAAGTCCTCTTTTTTTGCCTTAAACTGGATCATTTACGTGACATTTAAAATATTGGCTTTAATATTTCTTTCTACATCATTAGAGAGTTAAATAATCCATGAGACAGTGTATATTAAAAATCGATTCAAAA
The DNA here is from genome assembly GCA_024361745.1 of Cacatua alba. NCBI lineage: Eukaryota > Metazoa > Chordata > Aves > Psittaciformes > Cacatuidae > Cacatua > Cacatua alba. Next base: position 45,619 of record JANEMJ010066378.1, on the reverse strand, counting down.
TATTGCAATATTGTTTTTAAAAAAGCCTCACAAATCTACTTGGTACCTAAACTGATACCTTATTTGTTGGTTAACAGCCAAATTAATGGAATATTCGTCTGCAGTCTCAGGGAACTATGTATTACAGTCTAATTAAAGGCAAAAATCAGGACATCCAGAGTTTTCTCTTGTAAATTAAAAGTCCTCTTTTATGTGCTGCGGAGGTGTCAGCACTATTATCAGGACTAATTAGACATTTTACAACATCCTGGTACCAGGGAGGAAGTGGCATTGTATGTAGTTTAAAGACTATAAAGTGTCTTTAACACATTGGTGTTAGGTTTTTAAGGATGCCTTCAGTACTTACTTGCTGTTGCAAGAGGAAGTACTTTATTGTCTCGTAAGAAGAAATCAGGCTTTTTGAAGAATTAAATGCTTGTCTGTAATGACAAACTTCCACTTCTGAAAGCCACTAAGAAGAATGATCAAACTGTTGTAAATCTAGTGGACCCAGTTTGTTCATGTCCACTTACAAATCTCAGCCACACAGTACGAATTTAAACTCACCCGTTGTCTGTATATGGCATTTCATATCAGTTTACCAAATACATTTGAGAATTTCTATTGCTCATCTCCCCTCCCTCAGTATACACCCAGATAACTCTTCTTTGTTTTCCTTAACAAATGTAATTAGCAGAAAGACTGATCCAATGCTGTGTGCCTTTTCATAATAAAATTACATTATCCCATTCATGCATAGATTATGCTAGATTTCATTTAAGATCTCATGATTTACAAGCCAGATTGTGTGGTAGGTAAGGAACCAACTTGTTTTCATACTTTATTTTTTAATGCTTACATTGCTGTCTCTCAAAACTTGCTTATAACCATTATCTTGCTTGATGCTTCAATTTTTGCTCCTGTATTCTACCTTGTTTTATGTGCATTCACATATGTGAAAGTCCTTGAGATTTTTTCTTGTTAATGCTTTGAATGTCTAACTAGGGAAAATAGAAAACAGTCAAACAACAAATGCAAATATGCATTCACTCACTTTAATGGTATAAAAATCGTAACAAAAATTATGTTAAAGGTAGTATTTATTGTGTTTGTCAAAAAAAAAAAAGCATTGCCCTTTTTTAAGGAAATTTTTAATTAGATCATAGATTTATCTGATGCTTTTAGCATTTGAGTAGATCTTTAGACGAGGTGCTATGAAGACGTTAATCAGTGCCAGCTCTAAAGATTCATTTCAGAAATTCCATTTAGTATGTGAACTTGTTGTGAAAGGTATCTTGTGATTAACTGGCTAAAGGAATACAGGACTAGTTTTCAGTTGTAGAGCTAGACTAGTGTGGGAGCAACAAATGTTTAACAGATTAACAACTGTTTAAAAAACATCCAACACCCAAACGTAATGGGCACTTTGGAAACTAAATTTTCGACGTGGTGTTTAGGGATTTAACCATGCAGCACACATTAGTGTTAATGGGAAATTGTCCAGTCAAATCTCTACACATTACACTGCAAATGTACTCCTTAGTGTTTAAAGCTGGCCTGTTAACACTCATTATGAAACTGCACTCAAGGAAGGCAGATGAAGAAATATGGTACCTCAATATCTATCACACAGCAATATAGTCTCCCACTTATCCCCCACCTTGTTTTGGGGTCCTTTTCTGTGGGTTTTGGGTTTGATTTTTGTTTCTTGTGGGGTTTTTTTACAGGAATTTTTGCATGAAGACTGTATCAGGATTTTCGCTATGGAAAGGCATTTCCCCGACTGAAAAATAACTGGCTTTCCTGGAGGCCCAGTTGAATCTGTTGTCGTGGAAGCTGTGGAGGGGTTATAAATACAGCAATAAGTTTTTTCTTTTTCTCTTTCACTTTTCTTTTCTTTCCATATAGTCTTCATGCCAATCCCAGCTATTCGTATGCTGATTCTGGACCTGATTCAGCTCCAGCAGAATGTAAAGGTGAGTGATGGTAATGTAACGGAGAAAGCCACACATAAATTTGCCAGTAGCTTTTTTATTTTTATTATAAAATGCTGATTTTGCAAACCTGGGCTTGTGCTGAGAACACCTAAGTTTAGACAAAATTTTCATTACTTACTGCTCAATTTTTCAGTCATTAATCTTCCATAGGTAGCCATAATTAGATTCAAGTTCTGTTTTCTCCACATTTTTTTATATAAAATGGAGGGATTTCAATAGGAAATTTTGAAAGTTGGTCACCTCAACACAGTTGTCATCCTAGCAGTGAGGACATGGAATCTGGGATATGACCAAAAGCAGGAATATGAAACTGCTATGTTATACCCTTCCTGGATGTCCCAGCCATCTGTCTGTGAGAAGAAAATGCTTTCGTGGTATCTGTGAAAAACAGGAAAGATCTTAGTTTTGTTCCAGATGACTGTCAACATTTTTAAAATGTCAAGTTTCCTCACTGTAGATAAACTCCTTATAACAAGAATGTGGGCAACCAGCAACTGGGACCAGGCCTGTAGTGAAAACGAAGAATAAAGGTGCAAGGTACAGTAGTATTTTTCAAAAGATCTTAGTCGCAGGAGGTGCATCTCCATCTGGGATTTATAATTTTGTTCATGTTCTTGTGCTTTATTTTGTTTTGATGTTCTTAATCTTGCATCTTCAAGAAAAAATTGAAATAAGGTAAAGTAGAATATGTTTGCTGTGGAGTGACTCAGCAGAAAAGCATAATTGAAGTTATTCCTTCTTTTCGCATTGTTGAAATTGATAAAATATATAGCTATAATCCAAATCTACTTGTGTTAATATCTCTCCCTTGGAGAGTTGTGATCTCTGGAACACATTTTCTTATGGTTTCTACTACCTTTCTGAGAATTTGTGCGAGGAAAACTGAACTCAGGTTAATCCCCTATTCTCTGGGGAGCTAACACAGGATTTTGTGTCTTTCATGATAATACAGTCGTGTGATAAAAATCACATTTTATTTTTCCAGTTTATAATGGGCATTTTATTTTTATTGGTGCAGAGTGTGTCCTCTAGAGTAAATACTACCTTGTAGTTTTCCACAACTGGAATCTCTTAAAATTGGCACACAGATTAATAACACATGCCCAAGGTGCCCATTAGTTATTTCTACAATTAGTGGAAAAATGCCACAGCTCATTCTAAGGAGTTATTAGGGGCATTTCTGGAGGAATGTAATCAATTCTTTGCTCTGTATAGTTAGCTAGAGCTAGCAGAGCTAACTTAAAAAGTCCTTTTAAGGATCCTTTAGAGACAGTAAAACTAGATTTGAAAGAGTTACCACAAAAACGCTGTTGATTCACTAATGTGGTTGAGGCTTTGGTCTATGGTATTTGATTTTGCCTCTTTCTAATACTTTTTTAAAGGATTTTGAGTTACGTACGGGAATATCCCTTAAGCTGCTGAAGTGTCTTGTGATAATGTTTTATTCTTTCTGCATCTTTCTCTGTGATGTATGCAGTGATAAACTATTCCTGATGAACAAATATTAATGCTCTTCCCTGCACCTGTTCTTACTACACACTACAGCATTTCTATCCCAAAACCATGATTACTGAATGCCCAAAGTTGGAGGCAGGGTGACAAGCTCTTCAGTTCTAACCAGCCAGAATGTTTCCACAATACTGGAAACCATTTAAAGCTGTTAAAATGGTATAAACTGTAAACTGACTAGACAGCTACAAACGCTCTGAGCTCTGATTAAAAGAACCCAAAGCTCTGAGCAAGGAGGCTTGCTAAATTAAGTATGGTAGGTAGTCACTGCTTATCCCACATGATCTTGATGCATCAGCTCTTTGCCTTAACCATATGTAGCTTTTGAGAGAATTGCTTTTCCATCTGTACTTTGTTATTGTCAATTCAAATGTAGTGTTGAATCCTCTTGAACTGTTATCATAGTTGCAACCTCATCCTGTGCTAAAGGTTCCATAGACTTTTGTAGCTGCTTTGTTTGACCCTTCTGTTGAATGTTCTGAATTTTGCTACTACACAACAGAGTAACTGTACTCAGAGAAGTGGAACGCTCTCCATTTACACCACTGTAAGGGTATAGGTCCTTGGTGTGTGTGTACTGCTGTTTAAGCAGAATGGCAGTCTTCTGATTAAACAGGTGAATAATTGAAATAACTGCTTATGAAAATTCCTCCCCTTGTCCCATGTAGGCACTCTGTTTCTTTGTTTAAATAATGCATATTTCACATTTCAATCATAGAAAACAGTTGAAATGGGTTATATTCCTTCCAGATTTGTGTTCTTATATGCTGGTGGGTGTCAACTGTCCATAGCCATAGCACAGCTTCTTACTACTTTACAGCTCTGAATTATGACTTTTTTTTTTTTACTATTAATTTGACAGCCCATTGAAATACTATTTGAAAATATCCAGACATTTTTAATAAAATATTTTTGTTCATAAATGCTATGGAGATACTTGGCACAATATATTCTGCTTTTAGAAGACAAATTTGCATTTTTATGGGAGCAGCCAGTATGACAGAATAATTTAGGTGCAACAGAATTTTGGGTGAAATCCAATTGCTATAGTGAAGGTACTATTAGTAATGTGCTTAAATCAATACCATTTATCTTTAACTTTCTAAGCACAACTAGTTTACAGACCTTGGGAAGAAACAGCGGTAATTGGTAAGCAGTGTGAAGTCTGCTGTTTTGTCTCTTTGTCTGTTGTTCTTATTAGTTCCAATAAGAATACTGTACATTAATTTCTTGCTCATTGAGAGGCTGTTAGCTTTTTTGTATTGTTAGCTTTTAAATATGTCACGTACCACTTCTTTCTCTCCCCCTCTTTCACCAGCCTTTCAATATAACATTCTAGGTGTTCTTCACTTTGTTTCACCCTTGGATTTCTCTTTTCTTCTTCAATTGTCATTCAGCACTCCCAGCACTTTAGCAGACCCATATGGTGGAAGTAACTATTCCAAATCATTGGTCCAAACAGGTTTTGATAGAAAACATGACTTGGAAATCAAGAGTTGGAAAGTGCTTGCAGAGATTAAAAAGAGGGTAACTTAAAACCATGGTACTGCTGCCTTTTCCATCCCCTCTCACTAGAACCTTTAGGAGACCTTCCTAAACTGCTTTCTGCACAGGCAAAGAAGAAATGTTGCATTCCAGCCTCAATAGCATATGCATTTTGTTCCTCAAAATATGGCTTAGAAGACTCCTATTATCATAATATACCAGTAGCATTAGGAACTGGGATTATGTGTTGATAAAAATGTTATCTTCTTTCAATGGTAGCTAGTAAGTATTGTCATTTTGGTCTATTCTAATGTCATTTACTTCAGTGGGGTTACTTTCTGCCTGTGATGCCATGATACTGCAATAACACTCTGGATTTCCAAACAAAAGAATCAGTGGGGATGTGTGAAACCCAAAATCTGTCCTCTATTTTCAGATATACTGACCAGACAGATTTTTAAGAAAGAGAATTCCTATTGCTGTGTCATTCATCTACTCTTTCATGTACCATCTAATGCTTACCTGTAGCCTGCAAAGTCATTATTACCTATTGTATCCACTACAGGAGGCCCTGACTAATCTTGTCTGTAGTTATACCATCACAGAATGCAAGAGTTGATGGCCCAAAGCATGACAATATAAATTGAAAAAGAGAGAGTGAAAGTTAACCATCCTGAAGACGTGCAGTATGTCAGTGGTACAGCTGGGAGAGAGCTGCAGTTAGCTTACTGAGCACCACTGCCTCTTAAGTGCTCTTCTCGCTTTGAGAAATATTCATTGTGCACTCAAGTGGTGTCTGGATCTTCAGTATGCCTCTTTGCTGTTGCCAAACCCAATAGTGGGAAAGCATGGTGAAGTGCATTTAATAAGTCTTATTCATTTCAGCAGTGAAACACAAATCTTCAATATTTTGCTTAGCCTGAACTTTATATGGAAGGAATGAAAATCATGAGCAAAGCTGGACAGAATCTTCCAGAGGTTGAGGTTTTTTTGTTTCATTTTGTTTTGTTTTTTCAGTCAGAAAAAAAACCCTGTAATACTAAGCCAAAATATTCTGCCCTGTGTAGTACAGTTACGAGGTTTATTTTGCAATTTATGAGGTTAATTTTGCTCCCTTCAAGGCAATTGGAACCTATGGAAAAACAACTTATCCTCCTAAACTAACGAGCCAGAAACTCTTCCTGCATTGCTGTTGGGTGGAAGTGCTCGGAGTCCATTCCTACATGTCCATTCCTCTTGTTTTATCACATTGTTCTCGAAAAAACACTTTTCAATTCAAAAAGAATAAAAAGTGATTTTAGCCATCTAACTTTTGTAGATGATGTTCCTTGGTCAGCTTTTAGTAGAAGAGCAAAGCCTGGGTGTTGGTAGACGTGCCACAAGATCAGCAAACTCAGGAACTGAACAGAGAGCTAATATCAGAGTGCTGACGCAGTTATCTGAGCATCTACTTTGTCTCCTCAATCACTTGTTATTCTAGGAAAATATTTACAGCTTGTATTAGGTGATGACTTAGCAACATATGATTCTGGAGAGCAGTGATTCCCCTTACCAGACCATAAGATCTCCCACTGATGGCCTTACATAGGATTCAGGAAGTTCTCCCAGTCTTTGATGTCCAATATCTGTTTTATTGTGTTGTTCCAAGCAGTTGCCCTTCCTTTCTTGAAGAATAGCCACTGGGGATGTGTGGTTTATGCTGCAGTAAAGTTGCTGAAACTGCAGCACAAAGTAACATGCTTATAAGCAGTTCAGCTGGTCTGAGACCATCTGCAAACAGCATGGCACAGTAACCACTACAGGCTTGTCTGGGTCATTCATGAATGCAAATTTAAAAGAAAGCTGCTTTGCTGAAGCCTTTATGGAAATCTGTAGGAAGCAAGAACTCACAATATTATGGGTAAAACTAGCCTTTTTGTAAATGCTGTAAACAGAGTACTGTATATGAGGAGTATCTAGGGAGAGCTTGAGTCATGACCAACCTGCATAGCTGGTGATGAGAAGAAACCAGGAATTGTCTAGGTGGGATAGGTCAGTTCCCACATTACCACAAAATATGTGGTGCCAGGATTGAACACGTGAGGTTCTCAATAGCAGCCTTCATTGGCATACTGTCTTTAAGTCAAAACCCCAGTACGTTATATGCAACCAGTGTTTTCTCTTTCTTGAAAGCCAGCACCTTTTCAAGCTAGCAGCTGGCGCAGTCACTTTATGTGCTGAGAAGCTGGCTGAACCTTATCTTTAAATGATAATGAAATAAGAACAGATCTTGATTTCCTACTCTGTACAATCAACTCTACTTGCTATGAACTTGGAACACCTCAGGATTTGGAAGATGTTGAAGTACCTCATTTAAGCATTTTGATTTCTTGCAAATGCAAGGAAAGGTATGGAAAAAAAAGGGTTGTCAATTTTTGGCAAATGTAGGAGAGCTTCTGATGTAATTTTGGAAAAATTCATGTGCTCATGTAATCACCAGAAACAAGTTTTGACTATGCTTTTTCCTCTAGTGTTGCTCATTCTTATTCTCTTGATGCCTTTTGCTATTTGCTTTTTCTCTTGTTTAGATGCTAATGTTGCCTTCTTACGTGACATGACTTTGTTGCCTCCTCTCTGATATGCAACAGCTTCTTAAGTCACAAATGATATATTGCTGTACTGCACCAAAGACAGTGCTGGTGATATCACATGGTTTGTTTTAGCAGATGAAGGGCTGTGTCAGAGCTTTTAAAAGATTCACCCCTGGAACACTTCAGCCTCTAACAAGTGTAGTTTTGAAAGGATTAAGATGCCTGACAGACTGAATCTGATATTATACAGCCTTGCTTCTTTAGGAGTCATGCTGAAGGGTAGCACTGCCTCTTAAGATTCTGACCTTCACTTTTTGACCTCACAGCTTTTGACCAGATAAAAGTTAGTTTACTTTTGGTTTATTTTCTAGGCTTGTCTGAAATACGTGGTTCAGTCAGCATTGTCCTTAAAAACAACAGGGTTCCAGATTGTGTATTGTGCACTTCACATGAACAGACCATACAGCAGTCCCATTGTTTCTTCCCAGGGCCGCTGGTACAATCCCACTGTGCAGCTATGTAACACTTGTGCTGTTTTGTAGTTCATTGGAAAATAGCAGTTGAAGAAGGTGAGCTGATCCAATTTCAGAGACAAAAGCAGATCAGCTCTGACAGTAAAGATGTGTTTTCTGCAATTATTATCTGCAAACCTCTTTTGTGGAGGAAATAGGAATTGATTTGAAAGAATCCCTGGCATTGTAATGCTATCAAAGCAAAATTGCTTATTATCAATTTGCCATTCATTCTGAAAGTCTTTAAACCATTTAGGATTATTTTAATTTAGCACAATCATTGCTTCCAAATTATGGACACACAATCTTGTTTCAGCAACTCATCAGTAGCTCTCTTTTAACTTTCATATATAGTTCCATATAAATAGTCTTTTCCTCAGAGAGTTTCATATTCATGAAAAGTATCAAGCTACAAACATTGATTTAATTCATAGAATAAATAAATGCAAAAGCTTACTTAAAGCACCTCATCTGTATCCTTCAAATATCATGAAAAGGACTATCTCTGAGATGGAGGAAGTGCAGTCTTTCCATCCACTCAAAGCTCCGGATGTTGCCATTTGCAGTAGGTGTCCACCAAATAAAACCATTCTCCCCTAGGAGTTGGACTGAAACCAGCAAGTCAATGCACATAAGTCATTGAGTTGTGAAGTAGTTGTAATGTAACAGCCTTGTCATCTTCTTTTGTTTAAAATGCAGCTCAAACAAATGCTTCTCCTTTTCTTTATTAATGCTATATTGCTCTGACCTTAGCTTGATGAACAATATTTTTTCCTTCTTTTTGTTTTTCTTTTCTTGCCATGCTAAAGATGGATTTACAAGGTTCATTGCATTGGCAATGAGGTATGAAAACTTTACCTTTTGCATTCAGTCCGGACTTTACTATAAGTAAAAATATTTTCACTTTAAATGAGAAGGGTTGGTATTCTCAGCCTTGTGAACTTCGTTCAAGTTGCTACACCTGAGGAAAACTGTAACGGGAGATGGAGACTAAGGATGGGATTGGGTTTTGGGGATGAATTCAAAACAGTATTCTCTCTTAACTTTATATACCAGTGAGTGTTCACTTTGGATTTTATAATTTAGTTTGTGATCTGATGACACAGAGAACTTCCACTTCCATGAAAGTAGTTACTCATTATAAGAAGATTATGTGATTTGATTCCTTTTCTTGTGGTTGCTGTTAGGTTTTTTTCATTGTTGTTCATTCTCTGAGTAAACAAAGCTATCTAGCCATGATCTCGGATACATCTGATATGTTTAGCGCAGGCCGAGAATGCTGCCAACAGTGTTCATTAAAGGCTAAATAAGCCAGTAGATAATAAACCCTGCCTCTGATTTCAAGATTTGAATTAGACCTTTATAACTCTGCATACTGTCTTTTGTTCAGTCTCAGACACCTGCCTGGGAATGCTCTCCAGAATGGTGTATCCTTAGTTACAAAGCCTAGATCCCATGAAAGAAGTGTCTAATGTATCAGAATCCAGCCCAACAGTTCACTGATTCAGACACCTGCAGATTGGCTTTAAACAAGTTACATCTTCGGACTGGAAGAGCATTTTAGAACACCTGCCATCTGCTGTGTCCTCCTGCCATCAAAAAATTACAGGTTCTTAGACTTCTATTTAATGCCTGCATATATAAAAAACTTTGAGCTTTGGCTGGTTAAATCTCCTGTAGTAATACGAAGCAGATTTTAAACATACGAATGTACAGTTGTAACAAAGTGTTGCTGTTTTTAAAAGTTTTAATTAAAAATGCCACTGAAAAAAGCACATTCAAAAGTTACATGATGTTTGTATGTCACTCCCTCCTTTTTCCCTTTCTTCATAGCAATGACTATGGGTGCTTATTTTACAGAATATAAGACTGAATGGTAAACCCAGCAAATTCAAGAGCTTCCTTGCCTCTCAATCCCTGTTCTCCTCTTTTATTTTCCTCCTTTTATTCCATCTTTTCCTGTTCTCAGTGTCCTTCAGGGTTAATTTTTACTCTCGGAATCTCATGGAATAAGCTGCTGGCTGCAACAGCTTGTGCTATGCAGCAAAGATGGTGTGGGAACAATTAATGAGGACAAGTTCATAGTACCTTTGCTTTCCTAGATTTATGCTGACTATCATTGGGGCAGTTGCTTAGAAGCTCATTCCAGTTTTCTTCAGGCTGATCTACAGCCACTCAACATGTGAAATTTACATGGTATCACACTGCACAATAGCTAAATTCTGATAAAGTGTTGCTTTCTATTCATGATATTGCTAAAATTCCCACATAGGAGTTCATTGTCTCCCCTCTTCTCTCTCCTGACATTTAAATTGTGTTGTTATATGCCATTCTGCACCCAAAAGTGTTGAAATCAAGCTAATCTAATCTGATCTGCTCTAAAGAAAGTGAAAAGGGATTAGGGATGGAGATTTATTTTCAGCCTCTATTAATCTTTTGGGCTGCTTACTTGAATTTTCCTCTCTCCCTCTCTCTTTTTGTTTGTGTTTTAACAACTTTTTCTTCCTTTTTCCCCACTCCGAATGAGGGCAAGGCGGAGGGAGGGACTTGCTGAACACAAGCTGCTGGTGGAACCCTGTGGAGCGGTTTGCTGCCAGGGGCAGGAAATGGAACACATGCCTTCCACCAAGGCAAATTTCTTTTTCTAATCAGATCAGCAGTCATGCAGAGAGAAGTGGCACTGACAAAATGTCAAGAAATCAATCCTTGCATGCACATGGGTTCCAACTGTATCTATGGATGGATTTCTGACAGAGAGGAAATGGCCATGGCCAAAACTGTGTTGTACATCATGATTACAGCTGTAAGGAACACTTCATTTAACCCAAAGAGTGGCAAGCCTTTAGATTGTAAGTACCTGACCCAAGCTTTCTAATGGAAAGTTAACATGAACTTAATTAGCAACTTCAGCTTGCTGTGTTTATTGTCATGCTATATTACTGCTCTGAGGAATACCTATTCTGCAGAGCTTTGGCTCAAAGACTGTTAAGTTTTAAATAAATCAACCATACTCATTTATAAGCTTTCACATTATTTCTTTATCAACTAAATATATATACATATATATTTTCACCAAGTTTGAAGTAATGGTTTCCCTCTTTTTTTTTTTAACTATAACTTTCATTGTGGGGCTTAGCAATAGAGTGCACTGTTCATACATTAAAGCGCAAAGAGAAAAGCAGGGATTCCCTTGTAACTTTCTTTGGTATGCATCACATGTAGCTTTGGCTGCTGCCATGCTGCAGCACTGCAGTCTTATTCCTTTGCAGAGAACATAAAACACCCTATTTCCTGGTTTCCACAGTTTATATATTTTACATAGAAGGTGAAAGCTACTAGAATTTGTCCTGGATTAGCTCCCTGAAATAAAAAGGGCTGGGAATATGCTTCTATCCCCTCTGGCCATAAAATTTCTGGGATAAGAATTTCACAGCAAAAACATCACAATGTCATAGTTCTGTGGACCCTTGATGCAAGGCATAATTTCAAATGCATAACTCAGAACAACTTAATAAAGAGCACAGAAACAGTTAAATAATTAAGGAGTTACTTCACTGCAGAACTGTCATTTGATTAGCTTTGATACTTTAGCATTTAACTTCTATTAGCAAAATACTACTGTTTCCATTCAAATTCTCTAAGGAAGAAAATAAGTTTGAAGTTTAGAAGTAAATAATGATGAAAGATGTGAAGAGTTGTGAAGAGTTATGAAGTCTCTCTCATACACAGAAGGGAAGAAGGAAGGGAATGATTAAGTCTGTTAAAACTAGAGTAGCTGAAGTGATACGAACAGGATTATACATCTATTTATGAAGAAATATGAAGTGAATATTACAGAGAATGCTTCTGATTTTCTGTAATGTGTTCAAAATAATAATATGTAAAATGAAGTACATTTTCTTATATTGACTTGTGAAACTCACTGCTGCAATATGCTGTTCATGGCAGAACATAGTAATAGTTTGTAAAAGACCAAATAATTTTTATCAGTGAATGGATATATGGTAGGTGAGACAAAGGGCTTGAGATCTATCTGTTCCAAAGCATATGCCAGCTATTGAATTTGCTGTCTGACAGATTATTTTACAATTGCCCCTTGTATTGATATTTACCTATATCACCCTGATACAAACCATCTCATGAGACCCCACTTGGAGTACTGTATGCAGTTCTGGTGTCCTCAACATAAGAAGGACAAGGAGCTGTTGGAGTAAATCCAGAGGAGGGTCAAGAGGATGATAAAGGGGCTGGAGCATCTCCTCTAATACTAGCAAATACAACTTCTAGAATTTTCTTTCAGAAACAAAACACGCCACTCTTCTCCTATGAATGCTTTAAGACTTTAGATAACACCATTTAGCATTTGTTATTTGATGCTTATAATCCTAATAGGTGCTAGCAAATATGGGTGTGAATAGCAAGTACAAAATCGTGTTTTTCTTCAGACCAACCACAATCTTAATTAAATCTATAAAAGGATGGAAATTCTGGGTTAAAACTGAGGGCCCTTTCCAGTGCACCCTAGTGCTTCTGGTATAAAGAAAGGCTGCTTGAGTAGCTAGTTGTATACTAGACAGAAAGCATCCATGAGCTCTGATAGTTGGAGATAACTTGATGGCTAATTACTTCCAGTGTCAGAGAAGGCTAACTCCGAACTTTGTAGTTTGCTGATTATATCAGTGCTGTAGCCATTGTGAATATGCCACATTAACAGCACATTATTATTAGACTTTTTCTAAAATATATCCATGACAATTAACTGTCTACCTCTTAATGGCTCTGGTTTGCATTACTGTAGAGAATGAACTTACTGTTGAGGAAGCGGAGGCACTGAAACAGCCACACAATGGTATGTTCTGAACTATTGAAACACAACATATATAGTATACATAATTGTATTGATCTGCTGCTGATAAAAGCAATATATTAAAGTACACTGCTACAGTACTTTCAGTCCTACCTCCTCAGTATGCAAAGTGGCTCCATGGGCTGCTGCAGAGATGGCCTGAAGGAGAACCCTGACTTGGTGATGGAGAATCTTTTTCAGATATATGACCTTTAACATCAACTTACATCTTTTAATGCTGTGTAGATGTTGGGGTCTGGCACTTGCAAATATGTGTTATCTAATATGCTGCTTTTAATATATAGTCAAGCCACATACCTGATATCTGATGGCTTGGTGTATGCCTATTAATTTTGGAATAGGTTACTTTTATTATTCGCTTGCTTTCTTCTATCTCCAGGCAGAATAAATCTAAATTCAAATTTCAAAGAGATGGGTGGGCAGGCAAGAGAAAGAGAGGCTAGCTGTCAGCTCTGCATGCTAAGGTTTATCCCAAAGCAATTTTTACAGCTGCATTTTAAACTCATTAAAAAAAAAAAAAAAGAAAAAAAGAGGGTTTATAATAGAGATTTGAACCATTCCTTAACAATAGAAGAGCAGCTGGGTACTGCTAGAATATCAGAGGTTGCTGAGCATTGAGTTTGAATGAAACTGTCTGCCCAACTTTAAAAGAAGATGTCAAGTGTAGACCCTCTCTCACTGAAAAAAAAAGAAAAAAAGCCTTATTGATTCATTTATCTGGTAACAGATAGGAATCAAACCAAAAAGTATATTCTCTAGCATTCAAGTTAGATAAATGTCAAGAGCTGCAATTGATCTAGACTTCACTGCAAAACTTCATGGCCATATAGAGTTATACCCGGTGAATTCTGCAAAAACTAATGACATTCTGTATAGGGATTTTTGTCACGTTTTCTGGGAGAGACCCCATTTATACAGTAACCTGCTTGAAGGATGGATGTTATGGCATACACAATGACAACAGTCAGCAGAACAGGGCAGAATTCCCTAGCTTTTTGGGAAGACATAAAATACTTGTATTACTTCTGGTATAGGATTCTGCCTGTTGGATTTCCTCAGGTTTTCCATACTTCCCTACAAAGCACTAGTTATCCTCTGTTACATGATATCTTGCTTTGTGATGCTTTTGTAAGCAGAATAACAACTGAAGTTAGCAGCTTGCTCTATGAAATCTGTTAACTGTACTTTAACATATAGTTATTGGCTTATTCTTCATTCTGGGGAATGAAGCAGATAACCCTTACCTCATAGCTGCCCACAAGGATGTCCCCTAATCCCCTAAGGAACATGTCTGCATGACTGGATCTAACCAGAAAAAGAATGATGGCCAATTCTCTGTATACTAAAGTGAAATACACAGATGCCTTTGGACTTGAAGCTCAGGCTGCATGGCTGAGTCCTATGTGACTCCCATAGAGAAGGATTGCACATCTCGTGTGGAACTATGTGGTGGCAGGACCAAAACCCTTTTGCAGTAGAATTATTATTCACAATGCCTATTGAATGAGGCTGAAGAACGCCACAGGAATTTCAGAGGCTGGATACTATTGATAGTAAAGTAAGGACTGTATTGATTACTATGGTAGCATATTTGATTTATTAAGACAGGCACCTTAACATCCAGTACTGCACAGCCAAATTTTTAAGCATGGACTTTATCATCCAAAAAGCATCGCAAAACCATCTCTGTACCATACTTGTATCCAATATTAAAAAATTGGAAGTTTTTAAAAAATATATTTTTTATTTAAAAATAAAGATACCAATAGTTAGAACTAGAGTCTAATCCACAAATATGGGTCAGTTTTCACATGCTCTGAGTTATTCAAAGTGAATTGCTCCCAGAAGTGTATTTTATGCAATAATGTCAGCAAAAAGATAGTTATTTTTACATTCAAAGAATCAGAAAATACAAATGTAGTGTGTTTTCAATGTAAGATTGTATTTGTATAAAATTGATTTTGTTTGTAATAAAAAAATGGGTCAAGAATCACATGTCCAAGATAAACTTTTGTAGAAAAGTTCTTACTGTTCTGGACTAAAAAATTAATAAAACCCAAACCCATGCAGTCATTCTATATGGCGCTGTGACACAAAAGTATTGAGAAACCTCCAGACAAGGTAAGGAGGTAAGATGAGGTATGAATAAAAGACATAGCATATGTCAAGGGGTGGATGTCCCTCTTGCCCCTCTGCCTGCAGAAGCACGCATGAAGCTTGTCTTGTTTCCTGACAGCACAAAGCAGGTGGAGTCTGCTGGTTCTTCTGTGGTCCTGTGGTTTGACCAAATTGATCAGTGTCACAGCAGACAAAACATGTAGCACAAAGTTGCACTATTTTTTTAGTTATTCAACCTGGATACCAACATGGGAAAACTTGAGATATATATTTATGATGTGTAATGAGACAATAAACTGACAGTGTGCTATCACATAATCTTTTGTGAAAACTGCGATTATACACCAGTGTGAAATAGGTTTGTCACAGCAGCTTCAAAGCCAGATTTTCACTTTCTCATGTTTTAAATTGGATTTTGCACATAGTTCTGTATACTAAGTAAGCCAGGAGTAGAAAGGGAAAAACCCTTAAGTATTTTCTGCATTATACCCATTTGTGAATTTTGCTTTTGCCTTTGTTTGCTTCTGGATGATGCAGTCCTGTATTTAACAAAACGCTTATAGGTATATAGAGTGAATATAACATTTTAATGAGATAAATGCATATGTGAATGAGTTTTGCTTGTTAACAGGAGGTAAAATGGTAGCTTTGATAAACAGGTGTCCACCAAAGAATTTCTCGGTATCATTGTTCCCAACATAAAACACTTCAAGTTTAGCTGAGTACAAAAAAACACCAGCATAATGAGCCTATGGATTTTGTCCAAAGGGTCTCATCATGTTTGAATCATTGAGGCAACTGTTTCTGGCATGGAATGCCCTTTTTGCTCCTCTGCCTGCTTATGGAATTATAGCAGCTTGAGAACGATGTGAGCTTGTGCTGGGCTCCTCCCATTCCCACCGCTTTGGCATTCTATTTGAAAAGTGATAAAAAATCATATAGCTGCCTGAGGAGAAGGCTGTATACAAGACATTAAATTTGGGTCTTATGTGATGAATACACAGTAAATACCTATGAATTCTCAGGCTGAGAAAACTGCATTGTTCTAAAATAAATGTAGGAAAAAAGGTTTATTAGTGTATATATATATTGGTACTTCTAATGGAATATACTTGTAACATACAAAACCAGTTAATACTAACATATGCAGCGAAGGGAAAACAAAGTATCTCTGTGCATGGACAACGAGTACTAGAGGGATATCTTGAAAGAATTTCAACTATTCTAAATTGTCTTATCTCCCCAATGACTTATGCTTCATTGTTCTTTTATTTTCTCCCTCTTCAGAAGATATTTTTTTGGGAAATTAACAAATCAGATATTAGTAAGTCTTGGGAAGATTAAACACTCTGATACTTCAAATCAAGTGGAGCTTTCTTATCCTGTCTAATATTTTAAGGGTAGAAAACATCTTCAAACAAAGTCTCTAGCTCTGAACACTTTCAAATTTTATTAAGAGCTGAACATATGCACATTGCTGACCTAAATACAGGTATTTGTTCTCAACTTTAGAGTTTTCAACTTCAGAGTTTTCAACTTCTTACTAAGATTACTCCTTTCCCTTAAATCTATCTGCAGATTTTGTTTTTTTTTTTTTTTTAAATACATGATTATTTAAGGCATAGCAACAGCTCCAGTTGAATGATTTCTTACAAATCATTGGTTCTGTCTTCAGGGGCTCTAATCCATCAAGTTGGCATAGAAGACATTTAATAAAAATCAGTTGGAACATTTGCTATAATTGTGTAACTATTTTGACTATATAGTATGTGGATATGTTTGATGTAATTATTATAATAAAATGTGCCCGGATTGGCTATCAAGTAAGTCTCTAAATAAAATAGCATAGTTTTTCTTAACTGATTACAACAGCACATGTGGCAAAAGTAATGTATTTTACTGAGTAAGATAAATGTTAGATACATGGTTATTCTCACACCCTGTTGCACTCCATTTCCTTATAGGCCATCAGTAAAGGAAGATAACATTTCCCCAACCTTAAGTAGAAACAATAACCTTTGTTGCATTGGACTTTATGAATAGACCTCCAAAAGACTACAGTTTTTTTGTGAGAATCCAAAGGAGTCTGCACAGCAAGAACGGCTTGGTGTCTGTTTGGGGCTCTAGAACTGTTGGTACAGAACTTTTGGCAACTTCTTTCCCCAGGGTATGTCCTTCATATGTTCTGCATATGTGCCCTAAACAGTTAATTTCCACACCCAAGATTAAAACCAAGCAATGAAAGAAAAACACAGTAAGACATGTAAGAAAGGAAAAAAACCAGCACATTAAAACTCAGCTCTGCAAAGTCTAAGTAAATGAGCTTTGTTTCATGAAAATTTCAGATTCTAATGAATAGCAGAACACTTATTTGCCAGCTGAATGGCTGCTAAATATAGCCCTTTAATCAGAAGTTTCTCAGATAATGGATCTCTAGATAAATGAATAACCTGATTTTGCCCTGAAGATACCTTTATCTTTAAAATTCTGTTTTATTAAATATTATTTTAATTCTTTAAAATGACTGCTAACAGAGCTCACTGGTGGGCCAGGCCAAATGCAAGTCCCCTCTGAGATGGCTCTCACAGCTTAGATTTCTCTTTGCAGCAAATGGCTGGTCTTGCCATGCTGGTTTAATTCTCTTTCAGACAAGAATTACTGTAGAATTGGAAAGAAAGGGCTTAGGACTTGAAAATACATGTTTGCCCCCTTCCCAAAATCACCAAGTCTGGTATTAAAGATCAGAGCAAACTTTTGTAGTGATTCATGAGATACTACTACCCTCCCCCTCTCTTGAGCTCCCCAGTTGCTTGATTCCTTATACCCATCAATGTGGTCTTTTATTGCTGTTTAATAATAAATGGTATTTTGTTTGCCTACCTGACACTTTTATTAACCTCACATTTGTGCGTATGTGCACTTATTTCTCCCCAGCACCCACCCCCCTCCCCAATAAAAGTGGGGAAGGGGGAGAAAAAGTACAGCTTTATTTGAAGAGAATTTGTCCCTAATCTGTTGCAGCTGTAGGGGACCATTTCACCAATTAAAGAGAACAGGCTTTGGCTCCCTCCCAAATGAGGCAACCACATGTTACACTTGGATTGGTCACCTCAGGGGAATGGTGGGTCACAGGGGCATCTGGTTGTCATTTCCTCTCTGGTCAGCATGAGGCAAGCATACAGCAGCAAGGAGGAAAAAAAGATGTATGTTTTCTTTCTCTCTTTGTGTCTTGTCCTGCAGCATCAAAAGGTCCAGCAGCATTCAGTCAGAGTAAGAGAGTCTCCTACAATGTGATACAGTCTGGGGTTTTGTCCTGGGTTCAGCAGCAGCAGTCATTTTTCTCCTCCTTAGTAGCTGGTGCAGTGCTGTGGTTTTGACTTTCAGCCTGGAAACAGTTCTGATAACACACCAATATTTTTAGTTGTTGCAAAGTAATGCTTATTCCTATGAAGGACTCTTCAGTCTCATGCTCTGCCAGGGAGGAGGGGAAGCTGGGAGGAAGCAGAGACGGGACACCTGACCCAGACTAGTCAAAGGGGTATTCCATACCACAGCATGTCTTGCCCAGTATATAAACTGGGGGCAGTTACCTGGAAGACCCAGATCACTGCTCGGGTCGGGTTGGGTATTGGTCAGAGGGTGGTGAGCGGTTGTGTTCTCTGCCCTTATTATTTCCCTTATCATTATTATTATTGGTAGTAGCAGTAGTGGTTTTGTGTTATACCTTAGTTACTGGACTGTTCTTATCTCAACCTGTGGGAGTTACATTCGATTCTCTTCACCATATCTCTATGAGGCAGGAGGGTGGAAGAAGGGGGAGAGTGAGCAAGCAGCTGTGTGGTTCTGAGTTACCGGCTGGGTTTAAACCACGACAGATTTGGGCATGAAAGCTATACATTTGATTTGCTTAGCTTTGAGGTGTCATTAACTTATTTCTGTGTCTCTGCTATAGTAGTGTAAATGTGAGGCCTTTATTAATGTAATGGAATTATGGTAGGTTCATGCTGGTTTAACTGACTGGAGAGTTTCCCTCACACGTAGGAAATGTGCCCCTCTACAAGGCAACAGGCCTTCTGTTACAGATAAGTGAAAAGGTCAAGAGCTGTGAGGTAATAGAAGTTTGATATAAATGTAAGAAGACGTTGTGATCTCCAGTGTCTCGAGTGAGGTAATTTTATGCTCAGCAAATATTGTAGATCAGGAATTATGAACAATTTTACTAGCTGATCTATAGCTTAATTGACTCCCAAACTGCACATACACCTAAGGCTGAAGGGAAATGCAGGCTGCCAGAGCCATCACAGTGAGGTTGTCTTCAAAAAATCAGAAACATCTGGTTTCAACTAAACTCAGGCACTAATAAACTAATACTCATCATGAAGGGGGAAATGCTTCAATGAGCTAGCAAGGTCAGTGAACTCATTTTCCTCTGAATGTGGCTGGCCCCCAGTTTTCAAACTGTTGCGGTTAAGATAGATGGTTATGTAGCTTTGTTAATGAAATAGTGTCAATGGTGAAAAGGTTTTCTTGATCTGAAATTTTCATCTTTTCAGTACAATGAATTTAGAGTTGTAACATTTCGATTCCAGGTTACTGAGCATCGCAGTAGCTAAGGATTCATGAACAAGTTTCTGCATGGCAGCTGAGTTGACGAGTGTGTTTTCTTAGACAGGGTGAGTGCAGCTGTTGCTGTTAAAGGGGCTGTGAGGCCCACTCAAATCTTCTTGAGAGAAGGAGAGTGCACATGGAGCAGCTGATGAGCCATGGCAACCTCCTTGTAAGCTTCAGCCTGGATTAGAAATTGGAGAGGAAGTGATGGGTTGTTCCCCACATGGTGGAACACAGCAGATCATGCCATGGCCTAGGACACAGGCCAGTATCAGACTCAGAACAAGCTTTGTAGAGAGAGAATTCAAGGATAAGGGACAAGTTAAGTCATGAGTGTGTGCTATTTAAAGCAGAAATAGTTACTGTAGTTCATATATGAACCTCTTAAATTTTTTCATAGAGAAAGAAGAAAGACAAAGTTTTAATTTCTGTCTGGCTTTATTTTATTTCTCCCAACAGAATTTTGTTTAATTTTTGTGGAAGTTGCCCTCCTCTGAAGCTTAAAAGCCAGGGCCAGCCTGCCATCTCCATAGTGACACAGTGTCATCTCTCCATCCATCTCACTCCGCTATGCGCTCTAGTTTTGTCACATGCTTAATTTTCCAAACTGTGCTGTGTATGACACATTTGCCTGAAGAAGCCTATGATTTCAGTTCTGCTTGAAATATTTTTGAAAGATGTTCTATTTTTCTTCATAAATTGTTCTAAATGACATGAAACACCTGTATGACAATATTGAAGGTCATATGCAGTTACTAGCTAATACTTAATTATCAAATGGCTTTAAATCTGAAAGGAAAAAGGAGGGGATTTAGCTTTAGCTTTTTTCAATAATGTTTACTTTTTCCTTTGGATCTCAAATCCAAAGGCTATCAATAAACATAACAGCTGCTGCTCAAAACTCTGTATGGATACTTTTCACCAAGACCTACGCAGCTGAGTTTTCAGGGGCTTTAAAATAAGGTAGCTGCTTATTTTTATTTTCTTTCTTTCCTTTTTTCCCCTCAAAGCTGAAGCTATGAAGGTGTCAGATGCTTTCCTTTAAAGGCATTCAGATTTTCAGATTATGTTAGGACAGGGAAGCTTGCCCTGTGATTAGATTCCATACAGATTCCGTACAAAACTTGATTAAACCATCTGGAGAGCTGATCACTTAGCAAAGTTATGATGGAATGCCAGGTTTTTCTGGTGTATAAAGCTCAATCTCAGAGTTTCATCCTAACCTGCATAAGCAATTGGTGAACTTTTACAAACACCTTGGTCACCCACTAAAGAAACATCACATTCAGCAAACCTTCAAGTGCTTTGAAATGGATGATCGCAGTCTTGGTGATATGATCATCCATTTCTTGGTGAGGGATGTTGCTGGACTAACTCTGTGTTCATTGCCCAGCACCATAACTCTTGATTCCTGGAATGTAGCCAAAGGTTCTTGTTGTTTTAACAATTTACTGCAATGTTTGCAACAAACTCTGCATCCATAATTTTTGGTTCATGACCCAGACTCCTGTATATCAAATATGAGTTTACTGATTGGGAGGGGTTTGGAGTTTGTAAATAGAAAGCCATTCTGAGGGAGGCCGCATGGTGTGTCTATGCTATTCAGTGAAGTACAAGGAGAGACCAAGGTTTTGTTGTCCACAAGCTGCCCTGGTTCCAGAACCTTTCATACACATTAGTTTGCCGATGACACCAAGCTGTGTGGTTCGGTGGATACGCTGGA